>VIYQ01002167.1:0-13541 GCA_009928355.1 Chlorella sp. CH2018 | reverse complement strand
GGCAAGCCTCGGTCGCCCCTCCCCAGCCCCCAACCTGTCCTGCTCCCCGCCCCTCCCATGCCCACTGGGCCCAATGCCACACTTGCAGGGACGGGAGCTTCCGCTGCGACGCCACGCCTGAGCAGCTCATGGCAGCGGGCGCGCACTCGCTGCTGTTTGGGCGCACCCTCACCACCGCCGCCGCCGCCAGGCCCGTGCGCCACCTGATCCAGCGCGGCAGCACCGCAGCCGCCTCCCTGGGCGCCCGTCAGGCGCCGCAGCCGTGGGCGACAGGCGCTTGGGGAGCCGCCGCCGCGCGCCGTGCACCCACCTGCCCAGCACCCGCCGCAGCCATGAGCAGCAGCTCGGGCAGTGGTAGTGCGAGCGCCATGGCTGCCGCTGCCTCGCCCTCGGCAGCCCTGGCGTCCTCCACCGTCATCGATGCTGAGCCGCCGGCATCCTCTGCTGCCAGCACAGCCACTGGGGCCAGCAGCGGCAGCGGGGCAGGGCTGACAACCCTTGAGGACCTGCAGTTTGACAACACCTTCACTAAGGAGCTGCCCGCAGGTGGGAGGGGGGGTGACATGGTCGGATGCGGAGGAGCCTGCTGTACACTGCGTCTGCTGTGTGCTGCCGCTGCCCTGCCCTGCCCTGTATGAGTGCAGCGTGCGCCACTGCTGCGGGTGGCGTGGCTTGGGATGGGTGCATGTGGCTGCTGTTGTGGCCAGGAGACCTCGAGCTGCACATGCTTGCTGCTGCGCTCGATGCCAATGGTCCACGTCCTGGCCCCTTGTGCTTGCCTGCAGACGACAGCGAGGTCAACCGCCCCCGCCAGGTGCGCAGCCGGTGCTTGCAATGGGTGTGCACGCCCGGCCACGTTGGTTGACATGGGCAGGCGGGAAACAGGTGGACAGAGGAGGGCACGTGCTTTTGCCGAGCCCGACCTTCAACACCCGCTCTGCCCATCATTCTACCGGCGCAGGTCAATGGAGCAATCTTCAGCTGGGTGACTCCCACCCCCACCGGCACAGAGCCCACCACCATTGCCTGCAGGTGGGCGGCTGACTTGCTGGCCAGCGTGCGTGCCAAGTGCCAGTGCTGGGCGTGTGCTGGCTGGTTTGGGGCTGGCAGCTAGTGGCAGGCGAAGGGAGTTGGTATCAGTCCACGCTACCCCTGGCAACAGCCCACGCCAGGCATGCCATCATGAGAGGTCACATCGGTCGGACCGGCCTGCTTTGTCCCATCCCCGCATGCTGCTCGTGTTGTTTCCCTTGCGCTTTGCAGCGGCGCTGTTGCACGGCTGATTGGGCTGGACCCCCAGGAGTGCCTGCGCCCTGAGTTTGCCCTGCTCTTCAGCGGTGAGGCTGCGCATGCAGCACTGGAGGCTTGGGGAATGAGTGGCGCGGCATGGCCGGCTGTGTTACAGGCTTAGCAGGCCTGCGGTTTCCTTTCCCCTGTCATGCCACGCCATGCCAACCATGGCATGCGTTGTGCCAAGTGAAACCCAAGCACCCCTGCACCCTGGCCTGCGACATGCAGGCAATGCACCGCTGCCCCAGAGCCGCAGCTATGCGCAGTGCTATGGCGGCCACCAGTTTGGCCACTGGGCTGGTGCGTGCAGTTTCAGCTGACTGGCGCCGTGCGGTTGTTGCCATGCCATCCCACAATGTGCAAACTGGCAGGAACGGCAGGACACGCTGTGCCATGCCTTGCCATGCCCAGTCATCTGCACAACGGCTTAGTCCTCATGTCATTGTTCAGCATGCTATGTCGTGCCATACCATGTCATGTCATGCCCACCACCTGCCTGTCATGCATCACACCATCATCTGCAGGCCAGCTGGGCGATGGGCGCGCCATCTGCCTGGGACAGGCGGTGAACAGCGAGGGCGAGCGCTGGGAGCTGCAGCTCAAGGTGGGGTGCTGTTCTTGCTGGGGAGCAGTCTGGACTGTGTAAGGTTTGCGTGTGCATTGCATGCTGAGGGGAATTGGCAAAGGGCAGCGTTCAGCCTGCCATGCTGCTGCATGCCCTGCTGCGCGCAAGTGCACAGCTGGCACACAAACTGTCGCTTGCCTAACCCTCCTCTCACCTTGCAGGGTGCGGGCCGCACGCCGTACAGCCGCATGGCCGACGGCCGCGCCGTGCTGCGCAGCAGCATTCGGGAGTACATTGCCAGCGAGGCGATGCATGCGCTGGGGGTGCCCACGACGCGTGCGCTGAGCCTGGTGGCCACTGGAGACCAGGTGGGCAGGAGGGGCTTGCTGGGATGCCTCATGAGGCTCCTGATTGTTTGTGTGGGTTTGGGCGATCAGCAGAAGGGGCATGCGAGACTCTTACAACCAGAGGGGCCAGCCGCGTTGCCCCTGGGGTGCGCAAGGCACTCTGGCCTGTAGCCGACTGTGGCTAAATGAACTGTGCTCTTGGGTCCCTCCCCCCTTCAGGTGTATCGAGACATGGTGAGGGCAGTGCTCCGGTCTGTGCACCGAACTTGTGCAGCAACCATGTGCCGCCTGGTCGTTGCATGGCATGGGATGACAGCATGCCAGCCATGGCATGGCACCATGACGGCAACGACGATTTTCTGGATGGCATGATCAGCATGTGTCTCTGCTGCACCCTGATCTCCCATACGGCTGCTGCCCATTCGGTTCCCCCTCCCCAGTTTTACAATGGCAACGCCAAGCTGGAGCCCGGTGCGGTGGTGTGCCGCGTGGCCAAGAGCTTCATCCGCTTCGGTACCTTCCAGCTGCCTGCCACCAGGTGAGTGACAGAAGATGGTGCATGGTGTGTGCAAGGCACGGATGGTACAAAAGCAGCTGTTGGCAGTTGCCAAGGAAATGGGCCGCCCGGACTTATGGCTTCTGCTTGCTCTCTCTTCAAGTCTGAGGCGGTCCTGGTGCACATCATGGTCTGTTCCTTCTGCAACCTGAGCCCGCCTTCTTATGACTGCCTGTATACTACAATACATGCAGGGGCCCCAACGAGGTGGGCCTGGTGAAGGTTGTGGCAGCCCGTCTGTCTAAAAAGCCTGCACCCGTTGTGTGGCCGCACCCCTTTCTACTTCATGCAGGGGCCCCAACGAGGTGGGCCTGGTGAAGGTTGTGGCAGCCCGTCTGTCTAAAAAGCCTGCATTCTCATGTGGCCGCGCACCTTTCTACTTCTTCATGCAGGGGCCCCAACGAGGTGGGCCTGGTGAAAGTTGTGGCAGACTACGTGCTGAAGCACCACTACCCGCACCTGATGGAGGGTGCGCTCGCTGGGGGTACAGCTGCACATGTTTTGGTTGTGGGCACTTGGGCTGGAACTGCAGGGTGGGTTTGGACGTGCGTCCTGACTCACGACTAAGCCCCGCCTGAGGCTTAGCCTGCCTGAGGCTAAGTCTGCCTGAGGGTGCTGGTTGAGAGGAGGGTGCACCTGCTGGGGGCAAAGCTGCACATGGTTAGGCGGTCTTGGGCCCTTGTGTTGGAACGGTCAGCAAGCAAGCGAACACCGGCCAGACACTTATGCTCGCTTTGCACAACTGGTTGCTGTAAGGCGGCCCCTATTCACCCTCCTTGCCGCAGGCGCCACCAGCGGCGGCCAGCCCCACAACGCGTATGCCGCCCTGCTGCGGGAGGTGGCGGAGCGCACCGCGCGCCTGTTTGCGCACTGGCACCGCATCGGCTTTGTGCACGGTGGGCGGGTGTTGCGGGTGCTGCTAAGTCGCCAAGACAGTTGGCTGCACGAGTGGGCGTGGGCGCTGTGCTGCCGCACAGAGTCCATGCGACATGCTTTGCCGGCGGCGCACAGACTCCACGCAATGCCTCCGCCCTCTCACCTACCTTGTTTGCTGCAGGCGTGCTCAACACCGACAACATGTCGATCCTGGGAGACACGATTGGTGAGAGAGAGAGCTGCTGGTGTCCAAGGATGGGTTGCCTAACCAACTGACTGGCCAAATGGAGGGCTTGCTGGACCTGGCAATGCATAATGTGGTGGTGTCCTCCTAAGCCAGCCGCTCAGAAACTTCCCTGTGCCGCATTTGCGTGCACGAACCTCAGGCACCTGCCTTTTTAACCTGCTTGTGCTGCAGATTACGGTCCCTACGGCTTCATGGAGCGCTTTGACCCCGACTTCACACCCAACACCACTGACCTGCCCGGCCGCCGCTACTGCTTCCGGTGGGTGACCGTGCCGGCTCAGCTCTTGATGTTCCCAGGCGTTGGTTTGATTGCTCGCGCCGCTGCTTCTCGTGGGCATGTGGAGGCTGGTTGGTCGTTGGTTGTTGTGCACGGTTGCGTGACCGGAGCAGCGAGGTGCTGGCAGTTGTGGCTGTGCTCACTCTAGAGACCCTTCCTAGCTGCCCTGCTTCTGCTGGGAGCAGCAGGAGATCGGGCGGTGGAATCTGGTGCAGCTGGCAACACCTCACCACAGCAGCCACTCACTCACTGTGTTCAAGCCATCGGCCTGCTCTCCCCCGAACCATGCAGGGACCAGCCGGAGGTTGGGCAGTGGAACCTGGTGCAGCTGGCGCGGGCCATGATCCTGGGCGGCCTGATGACTGAGGAGGAGGCGGCGCCGGCGCTGGGGGCCTATGCCGACACCCTGACCGAGGCAAGCCTTGATGCCAACTGGCTTCACAACCTGCTCTGCTTGTGCTGTGACCACAAACACACATGCCACCGTGCGTCAGCTTGTTGTCGCCGAGCGGCAACGCCACATGGCCATGCAGCTGGTCCTGCGAGGGCGGTTGGCTGTCACTGGAACTCTCACCTGGCCCTGCCTCTCTGCCTGCTTGATGCTGCAGAGCTACGGGGCCACCATGGCCGCCAAGCTGGGCCTGGCTGAGTACGACCGCGGCATCGCTGCCGGCCTGATGCGCCTGATGTATGAGGACTCTGGTGAGCTCCTGAAGCGTGTTATATAGCCCGGTTGTGCTCGGGCGCTGTTTGCTGCTGGTGGGGTCTTACGCGGGCATTGCCGCGGCCGCTGGCCTGGTGCGCCTCATGTACTGCGATGCAGGCAAGCCCAGCTGATGCTGGTGGCTCTCTTCGCTCCCACGTGTTTGCTCCAAATGACGCTGCTGTGGCGCCTCTCCGCTCTTGCCACCCTGTGCGGCCGACTGCACCAGCACTTCTGCAGTGTGAGACCTGACGACTCATGTTGAGCCCAAATGACACTGCCCCCTCTGTTCTTGCCACCCTGTGCAGCCGACTACACCAACACCTTCCGCAGCCTCAGCTCCATCACTGCTGAGCCCAGCAGCGAGGAGGCGGAGGGGGCCCTGCCGCCCGCGCTGGCAGAGGTGCTGGGCCCCCTGGACGAGGTGAGAAGCCGCATGCAAGTACAATGCCACCCCACTGACAGTATCGCCACAAACAAGTTTTTTTCTTGAAGCCGTATCAGCACACAGAGATGCACACTGTGCTGCTGTTGCGCCGGCCCAAACACCTGTGCACGAGCATCCTACGGCATTGCGCCAGTGGCTGAAGCGCCGTGTGTTTTGTCTTACCATTCTGTCTCACTAACACCTGCTGCCTCACTGCCTGTTCACTGCAGGAGCGCACCGCGGCGTGGCGCCAGTGGCTGGAGCTCTACCGTGCCAAGCTGGCGGCTGAGGGTCTGCCCTACGCCGAGCGCGCCGCCATGCAGGTGCGCTGCGTCTGGGTGGCAGGCAGTTTCCGGCATGCAGGATACATACTGGGTACTTGCCAACATGCAATCGCTGGCTGCCTTGCAGGGTGGGCAGTGGAAGGCAGTGTGTGAGCAGCTGCGACAAACCTGCTGCTCCGTTCCTGTTTGTGCCGGACCCTGCCACCCCGGCCATCATCCTGCACAGCATGCGTCATCGTTGCCTTGTACAACACTGACATGCATTGCTTCCAAATACCCGTTCCACTGCGCCCCTGTGCAGGGCTCTGCCAACCCTCATGCCTGAATCCCGTGAAACCACGTGATGTGACCGTTATCGCTGCCTTGTTTGTACAACTGGACTTCGTATCAACACCCGATCCCTCCTTCTGCAGGACTCTGCCAACCCTCATGCCATCATGCCGCACAGCACGCACCATCGTTCACCTTACCCCTGTACAACTGACCTGTACTTCCAAATGCCCGATCCCTCCTTCTGCAGGACTCTGCCAACCCCGCCATCATCCCGCGCAACCACGTGATGGTGGACATCATTGGAGAGGCGGAGACCGGCAACTACGAGCCGCTGCACAGGTAGGGTAATGTTCATCGGAGTGCATTCGCAAAAGTGGTTAACGCTTGACCCCGAAAGAATGTATTGATGGTCATGGTAATGACAGTCTTGGTCTTGAAGAACAGTTATGGGCCGCGAGCTTGCTGTGGTGCTTGCGATGGCGTTTGGGAGCTGCCCACATGCTTCTGCTGACGTGGCGATAAGCACGCTGCAACCCTGGGCCCCTGCCGCGCCGTTGCATGTGCCCATGTACACTGCTCGGGGCCCCCTTGCCATCTTGCCCTTGCAATCTGTTTTGAGTGTTTGAGGCCCCCCCTGCCATCTTGCCATTTGTGCAGGTACATGCGCGCCCTGCTGGCGCCCTACAGCAGCGAGGGCCTGGACCCTGCTTGGCTGGAGCCCGCGCCCAAGCAGGTAAGGCGCGAGGGCCGGCAGTTTGGACTGCTCGGGGCCACACCACAAAGAGCTGCTATGCTGTGCAGTGCGGTGCTGTGTGCGCTGCGCTGTGCTGTGCGACGTTGTGTGCGCTGCGCTGTGCTGTGCGGTGCTGTGTGCGCTGCGCTGTGCTGTGCGACGCTGTGTGTGTCGGGGTCGGGAGTCCGCACCCAAGCACGTGAGCCGCGCATGATGCAACAGAACAGACTGCAGGGTGACGTCTGCCGGCTTGTGCAGCCAACAGCTTGCTGCGCCTGGACTGAGCCACCCTCTCCGAGCTTGTTGTTGCCTTGTGCAGTGCCGCCTGGGAGTGGAGCTGCTGTCCTGCAGCAGCTAGAACTGCAGCACTTGCCGAGCACAAGCCGCTGTCTTGTCAGCAGTCGAGAGGCAGCAGCCTGGGTGCAGGCACTTGACTGCACACACGGCCTGCCAAGCAGCTTCAGCTCTGGCTCCCTTGCACGCTGCATGGCTTGTCGCAGACGCCATCCACCCAACCCGAACTGCACCAACCTGCCTCTACTTCTCTGGTGGTGATCGCTACACAACGCATGCCACATACAATCCGGCTGTTTTCAGGAGCACTTTTTCCCCCATTTCAGCTGTCAGACGCACTGCTGCATGCCTGCCGGCCAGCCCGGTCAGTTGTAAATGCCTTCAGTATTGCATCAGCAGACGACTCACGCGCGCTACACTACTCACAGAATCAAGGCACACACATATTCAGCACTCGCAAGGGGTAGAGAACCGTTCATTGCACTGGTACTTCATTAATTGCTCAGGGTGTGCTGTTCTATCCTAGCAAACCGCCTAACAAGCTGCAAGTGGCACAGCCCTCATCCACGGGTGAGCGCCAGGTGCTCCTCCCCGCTGCGGCTGCTGCCCTTTTTCTCCTGCTGGTCTTCGTGCTTCTTGTGCTTTGGCTGACCGTTGGCACGGCGGCGCCCGCTGCCACCCTGCTGCTGTGCCAGTACCGCAGCGGCAGCACCCGCCGCAGCACCCAGCAGCAGCAGGCTGAACCTGCGCAGGCCGCCGCCACGGCGGGCAGCGGCAGCAGCGGGGGCATCCGCTACAAGCTGCAGCTCAGCCACAGCCTCAGCTGCCTCCTCTGCCTGGTTGGGCTGCTGTTGCTGAGCCGGCTCTGCTGGCTCTGCTTCCGCGCCTGCTGAGGCAAGCACAGCAGTCTCTTCCTCCTCGCTCTCCTCGCCACGCTGCTGCACCCACTGCTGCATCTGCGCCTGCTGCGCTGGCTTGGCGGCATGGCCCGCGGTGCGGGTGTGCATCAGTGCGCCCAGCAGCTGTGTGTGCCCTGGCTTGAGGTGTGGCGGGCTCAGCAAGGACTCCAAAAGGTCGCCGCCGCCCCCAAGGCTGCCCCGGAGGTAGGCAGCCTCCTCGCCAGCCTCATCCTCACTCTCCTCCCGCTCCAGGTGCCGCACCGGGCTGCGCTGCAGCAGCCTGCTCAAGGGTTGCACGCCCGCGGTAGCGCTACTGCGGCTGCTGCCGCAAGTGCCGCCCTCGCAGGCGGGGGCGGCGGTCGCTGCTTCTGCGGCCTCTGCAGCCTCCTGCCCGGGCTGCATCACAGCAGGTGCCCCGCCTGCCTGGCTGGCAGCTGTGGGCTGCGGCGAAGCCACCGGCTGGTCGAACAGCGGGTTTGCCACGCCGGACTGCTTCAGGCGGGTGGGGGTCAAACGGTACCGTGCTGGGCTGGACAGCGCAGGGCTTGACGAGCCGCTGAGGTACGTGCTGCTGCTGCAGTAGCCTGCACCTCCCGGGCTGCCATAGCTGCTGCCTGGCGAGCTCAGGGGGCTGGGTGCATATGCCTCCCGGGCACCGCTGTCCAGCTCTGCTGCCTCTGCCGCCGCAGCCGCTGCAGCAGCAGCCACATCAAGCGGGGGCAGGGAGGGGCGGCGCAGCGCCTGCGCCTTGTCCTGGTGCAGCTTCAGCTGGCGGGCCGCCTCTGCGGCCTCGGCGGCAGCCGCCTCCAGCGCAGCCACTGTGCTGCCCAGGCCACGGAACACTGCATGCTGCTCCTGCCCCTCCCCCTCAGCCCCCGCAGGGGTGCCGCCCTTCTGGCCGCTGCCGTGCAGCCAGTCACGCAAGCTGGCGTTGGAGTCACGCAGCGCAGGGACCGTGCCGCCACCAGCCGGGCTGTCTGGCTTGCAGGCATAGGCACGGGGCGTGAGGCTGCAGCGAGCAGGGAGGGGGGGAGGGAGGGTGGTCATCAGACAGGCTTGTGCAATCGGCCAGACTTGTTGCAAGATGGCAGCGGCGGAGCAGTTGTGCATGCTGCGGCACAGAACGCGGCAGAACTTCCAGAACTTCCACAGCCGCAGCTTGGCAGTGCCCCTCAGCTCACAGCTTGTCCAGCGCCGGCAGCTTGGGCGGGCTCTGCCCGCTGCCCTCAAACAGCTCAGCCTGCAACCAGGCAGCAGGTGGGACAAGGTGAGTGAGGGTGCGCTCAATCCCCTGACATCAATCAACGAGCACCGATCGGTCTGATGCTTGCTGTGCAGCCCAGCTCACCCGCTTGACAGCCACCTCCCGTGGCATGGCGGCATGCCAGTCAGCGCCGCCAAAGTGCGGCACCTGTAGTGCGATCAAGGGTGGCAGGGAGCAGCTGGGATGGTGGAGGGGGGTGGGCCGGTTGGCTACCAGATGCAGGGTGGCAGCCAGCAGCCAGCACATGCTCTTGGGCGCAGCGCGGCAAGGCTGGGCAATCAAGCAGGCCCACCAAGCACCCAGGCTCAGATGCCACACAGCGTATGACCACAGCACGCCATTCTGCTGACTGATCATGCTCACCGGCAGGCCCAGCGCGGCGGCGCGCTCTGCCACCGCCCACACACAGGCGCAGACCGCAGGGCCGCCCCGCCCCTCCTCTACATCAGACAGGGCGGGCACCTGGCCAGCACCCACCCCCAGCTCGCGGCACACCTGCAGGGCAGCAGTGCAGGGGGCAAGGAGCCGGTGGCGCGCAGGTGGGTGCAGGGTGCAAGTGCGTGCTTGTCTGTCCAGCAGGACACAATTGAGCTGTCCTGACTAGGAGGAGCTGGCAGCGACCCACGCCAGCAGCCCGGTGCACAGCCCGCAGCACGCCCACGGCGCAGTGACGCGCCTGCTGCCAGCGGGTGTAGCCAGTGATGCGGCCGCGCGCAGACGGCTGCAGCGGCGGCACGCAGCGGGCAGCAATCTCGCCACGCTGCCCCCGCAGCAGCGCTTGCAGCACTTCGGCGACGCGGCCCCTGCGTCGAGGTTGGGCCGGGGCTGGGGTGCTTAAGTGTGGCAGTACTGAGGAACCTGAGCAAGTGCGATTCTGCACACCCGCCGAATCTGTAGCGCCCGCACAGCCACGGCTGCGCTGGACCGACAGCCAGCGGCAGCTGGCGGCAGTGACGGCAACTCTGCAACTCACAGCAGCAGCGGGTCGGCCAGCTCCCGCGGCCGCGCAACTCCCAGCACCTCGGCACACCAGGCCGCGGCTGCGGCCTGCAGGGCCTCAGCCCGGGAGGCCTTGAGGGCGGTGTGGGGGGAGGGCCCCAGCGCCTCCACCCCTGCCTGGGCCTCCATATCGAGCTGCTGGCGGGGTGGGGGTGTGTGAGGAGCTGCCGATCGCGGGAATCGAAGCCCCAGTTGAACGCTGCATCGGGGGCACCGCACGCCGCACGCCTGGCCGTGTTCGCAGGGCCCCTGCAGCGGTCGCCCCCAGACGCAGCACCCCTGGCTGGCACTGCCGCATTGAGCGCAGGACTCGTGGCCGGCGCAGCCAGCGCCTGAACACGTCCGAGCACCGCGGCGAAGGCAGACCATGGCCAGTGCCCTATGAGCTGCTCGCAGGAGACCGCTCAGGCGTCAGGTGCGCCGTGATCGAGAGAGAGAGAGCGGCGGCCTGCCAAGCGCGTGTGCCAGCACCGCGGGCCGCCAACCCGCCTGTTCTGCACTCTCCCACGCTGCAGGCGCCAAGGCAGGGCAGGACAGCAGCCCGGGGAGCGTACTCGAGAGGGAGATGGAGGGCAGCGCCGGTCAGGGCTCCGCCACAGGCTCCGCCCCCGCCTCCGGGGCGGCCTCCCCGCCGGCAGAGCCCTTGCAGCAGCAGGAACAGGCGGCAGGCTCGCCGCAGGGCAGCCCGGGGGCCGCCGGCGCGGCGTCGACGCCGCTCAGCGACGAGGCCCTCGCGCCGCTCCGGCACCTGGGCCGGCAGCTGCTGCAGGGCTGGGCCGAGGCCCTGGCCGCCCTGGCCAAGCTGCCGGGGGTGGGCAGCATGCGCGTGGAGGCGCTGGCGGCACGCCTGCAGGAGCTGTCGCGCGAGGCGTCGCCGGCAGCGGCGGCAGCCGCCGAGGCCAGCGGCAGCAGCGCCGTCGGCACTGCCGCCGCCGGATCGGCGGCCGAGGCGGCGGCAGCGGCGGCCCGCGGCAGCCTGCCTGCCCCCGCGCCGCCCGTCAACGAGCTGGCGGGGCCCAACTCCAACCAGAAGCAGGCCTACTCTGACCCGGTGGACATGTTCGCAACTGCGGCCAAGTCGGCGCACCTCAGCTACCCGGAGCTGCTCCACGCCTTTGCCGCCAGCGCCGAAGGTACGGGGCGGGGCGGGGTTGCTCATTCCTGGCATTGCACTTCCTAGCGGTACGGCTCGGCAGCCCAGCAGCGGTTCCGGCCGCGATGGCGCCGCGGCGGGATTGGCGGCCCCGTTGGTCGGCCCGAGCGCGTTGCGCCTGCCTTCCCCCCAGCCTTCCATGCTGCTTTCCTGCAGCCTTCCCAACCCTCACCCCCCTGCCCCTCCACCTCCCCGTCCCATCTACAGGCCTGGATGACGAAGCACTGGCCGACTACCTCTTCAACCTGGCCATGCT
This sequence comes from Chlorella sp. CH2018, assembly GCA_009928355.1. Classification (NCBI taxonomy): domain Eukaryota; kingdom Viridiplantae; phylum Chlorophyta; class Trebouxiophyceae; order Chlorellales; family Chlorellaceae; genus Chlorella; species Chlorella sp. CH2018. The sequence goes on along the minus strand of VIYQ01002167.1, from coordinate 2,098 downwards.
GTGCGCTGAGCCGCCCGAGAACGAGCTGGTGGTGCGCCCCGTGCTGAGCCTGCCCCAGAACAGCGAGGAGCAGCAGCAGTACCGGCGGCGGCAGGCGGCGGCGGCTGCGCCAGTGGATGCCATCCTGGCAGCCATGCAGCAGCAGCAGGGCGGCGGCGCGCCGCCGGCGCGCCAGCTGCCTGCCCAGACCGGCCTCACGCACGAGGCCATCTGGCAGCAGATTGTGGCGCAGCAGCAGCAGCCGGCGATGGCGATGCATGGCGGGTACGGCGGCGCGCGGCTGCCGCGCGGCGGCAGCGGCCTGCACCATGCCTCCCCCGTCAGCCGCTCTAAGAGCGACATGCTGTCCTCGTACCAGCAGGCGCAGCTGGCTGAGGCCCAGGTGGGTGCTGCTTGCCAGTGTTGCTCAGCAGCTTGCCCTGGTTGCAGTGCATGCGGGCTTGGTGGCTGCAGCCGTCTGCTGTGGGCCTGGTGCGCAGCGATGGTCTGGCCTGCATGGTACCGCCCTCGCGAAGCCGCCCTCCTTTCCTGTGGCCCTATTCACCAACCAACCCTCCACCCCTGCGCGCCTGAATCTTTCCCCCGCAGGGCCTGCAAGGCCTGTTCCGGGCAGGCTCCGCCTCGCAGCAGCAGTACCAGGCGGCCCTGCAGTACAACCCCGCTGCCGCCGCCGCCATGGGCCCCTCCAGCCCGCTGTCCCCCACCCGCGGCCTGCCCGCCAGCGGCGCCTCTCCGCTTGCCAAGGCAGTGTCTGCCCCTGAGCGCGACCTGTGGATGACAGCTGCCTCGCTGGCAGCAGAGGCTGAGCAGAAGCAGCAGGAGGCGGCTGCCGCCGCGGCCGCTGCTGCCGCTGCTTCCGCTGAGTTCAGCTTTCATGTCCAGCCAGCCAGCCCCACCTTTGGCCGCCTGGGGCCGCTGGCAGGCTCGGGCGGCAGCGGGCTGTGGGCTGGCGGCGGGGCTGCTGGCGCTGGCGCTGCCGGTCAGCGCACGCTATCTGATTCCTTCTACTGATTGCTACGGTTGGTCTGGTCCTGCATAAGAGTCGCTGGGGGTGCGCCCCCCGCATGCGCCCGTACGTCTGGCTCCTCTCCTTTGAATGCCCCGCGGCCCCATGCCGCACCCGTGCTTGCACATCCCCATTGCTCGACTGATTGCCTCTCATCGCCTGATGCCGATACGTCTGCTCATTCTTGCCCCGTGGGGGCGGTGCCCCGCCTTGTGGCGCCCCGCGTGCCTCCCCATGCACTGCCCTGCCTCTCGTTCGGCTTTTTCTCTCCCTAGCCAGTCCGCTGTACATTAGTCTTGCTCGCTGCCTGGCCAGCTGGCCGCCCAACCTATGCTGCATCGCCAATCATGCTCGCGGCGACACAGCATAGCTTGGTGCACCACCTCGTGCCCGCTGCCTGCCTCCCGCACCCAGGCTGCCCGTCTGTCGTTCACATGCGTCTGCACTGTCCATGCGTCAATGTGTAAGCTGTCGCGCAGAGCACAGGCTGGGGGCAGACCAGTGTTGGGGCGGGCAAGTGGCTGGCAGGTTGCGCAGCAGCGATCAGCTCTGGCGGCAGCGATGCATCCTCTTTCCCAAGCACTGCTGGCTCCAAGCATGCTGGGAAGGCGCAGTGGTCGACATGATCGGGTGCATACACTTTACAGACAATCGGGTGCACAACATTTCACAAAGCAACGATTAGGTGATCGGGAAGCACATGACGCGCAATCGCACGCGCTGCACACTTCACATGCCTAACCTGCCTGGATCTCAAACAGGGCGCAAGAAAGCATGGTGTAGAGTTGTTCACGCGGGGCACGTCTTGGGATTGGGTGCACAGTGCAAGGCACGCATGCGCTGGCGGCAGGCTAGGGCCAACACAGGGGGCCCGTTCCAGGGTATCTGGTCCTACAGACTTGCGCTTGGGGCGGCTGCTGTGTGCAGTCGCCCACTCACGGGCTCCCAGCCATGCCAGTGCCGCTTGTACCAGAGGCGCCAGAGGCCCCACCGCCTGTGCCAGTGGAGGTGCCAGCGCCACCCGCTGCGCCAGTGCCACTGGTGCCGCCACCAGGGGGTGTGGGAGTGGCAGTGGTTGGGGGAGGCGGGGGC
>VIYQ01002163.1:0-15716 GCA_009928355.1 Chlorella sp. CH2018 | reverse complement strand
GGGGGCGGCGGGGCGGGCGCCAGGCCAAGAACAGGTGCCGCATCTGCCCTCCTTCCTGACGCCCCAGCAGCTGGGCACGGTAAGTGCTCTGCGGGGCATAGTGGTGTGAGCTGGCGTTGTGATGATAATCGCGTGAATGAATGCAGCTGAAAAGTGGGTGGACAGGGGCAAGGCCACTTTGCAGCGGGCCGCTTGCTCCCCCGCTATCCCACCTTTGTCTGGAGTCGCTCCAGACGGTCTGTCATGCTATGCGGTGCGGCCTGCGGTTGAACGCCAATGGTTCAGCAAGACCCCTCCCATCCCTGCCACTCCGCACTGTGCAGGCGGGCCAGCAAGAGGTTGTGCGCCGCCTGCTGGAGGCCTTGGCTGCCGCCCCCAACGGCCACCCCCGGTGAGCAGCAGTCGCATGTGCTCCCATTTGGCCCACTGAACTTTGAAGCACGCACACGCACACAGCAGCCAGCACAGCCTGCACAGCAATGGCTGCCGCAACGGCCGTGAGCAGCAGCCTGCGGCCGGCAGCAGTTGCTGCTGCACCATGCAGCCTGTGTGAGCAGCAGTGCATGTTGGCCTGCACAACGAAGACCGCCCCCAGTGCCGCTACTCAGCAGTCACTGATGTACGGTACAGCCTGCGCAACAATGGCCGGCCGGCCACCCCAGCCTTTCTTCATCTGTCATGCCTGTGTGGCCGCGACGCCCGGGCATTGCCTGACCAACACCCGCCCTTCTGCCCAGCACTGTTTCTTTGGACGTATGCGTCAAGCTTGCTCGTGCAAACAGCTCAATTGCGGCCATTTGCGCCCCAACTTGCTGCCCTCGCCCTTTGCTCCAAGCCCCCTTGTATCCACCCCATTCTTTCTAGCGTGTTGATTGAAATCGACTGATGCCTTCGATGTTGCAGCTGATTGTGACACCCGCCTGTTCTCATGGCATGCCCTTCGCTTCCAAACGTGGCATCCCAACGCTCCACTGACGGCGCACACCCTCCTCTATCCTCCGACTCCCCTGGCTGACATCTACTCTGTATAATCCCCCTTCCTCCTCGCACTCCAACTAAGCGTCCTATCAGTTGTCAAACCGGTGCAAGTGCCAACCAACCGCCGCCGACTGCTTCCGCTGTGATTGCCAGCTGCCGAGCAGCAGCAGTCGGCCCAGGCCCAGTTTGCAAGCTTCAGCTGACAACACTGGCAGGCGCCAGGGCGGCGCAGAAGGACAGCAAGGCGCCGTCGTCGGAATGAAAGGCAGTTTGGAAGGAGAGGTTGCATGAAACAGCGCATGCGCAGCCTAGGGGTGCATCCTGCAAGCGATGGGTAGTTCTGAGCTGGAGCATGAACTGAGAAAGATGTGGAGGTGTGTGCAGTGGAAGGAAGCGTTGTGGGTGAAAGAATAAGGGCGTCTGGAGTGGCAGAGATTGTGCTGCAAGGCGTCCCCATCGCGGGGCAAGTATGCAGCTGGAATGAAAACAGATATTCCGACAGGCGTGCTGCTTGCATCAGGACCAGCATGCGGCATGCGGGGGCGCCCCATCACGGGGCAGAGAGTGGAGGCAACAAGGAGAGGTTGGATGCAAGGCAGATCAGAGGTAGGTGCGCGTGAAAACTTGAGGAACGCAACTTGAAAAGTCTGCCGGATGAAATGACGAAGAATTGGGATTAGGATTGCTCACGACTGAGGCAATTTACTACAGATCTGTAGTCTAGACCAGCTGGCTGCTGGGGATAGCCAGCTGAGTATGCAGCCTGCGCATGTGTCAATGCACTGCGCCTCAACCCAGCTGCAGCCGGTTCACATGCAGCGGGCTGCTGGGCTTGTGTGCCACCTCGGTTGGTGTGCTGCCGGCGAGGCGAGCGCCCGCCGCAAGCAGGCGGCAGGTCAGCAGGAGCGCCGCTGCTGGCAGGGTGCGGCAGGGCATGTGGCAGCAGCCTGCAAGGGATGAGGGAGGGCGGGGCATCCATGCTTGCAGCGCTGACCGGTGACGGCAGCACATGTGTGCACACATGTTGATGTTGACATCAGGCAGGGCTGGACTGGCTGCAGCAATGGGTCACCAAGGGACACATGCTTTCGCACCATAGAGCAGCCGTATGCACAGCGCGTCCAGAACAGCGCCAGCGCGCCAGTTGCCGCGGGCATGCGCGGCCTGGGCACACAGCAGCGCTGCGATGCCGCCCCAGGCGCAGGCAATACGCCATGGGCTTGGAGTGGCAACTGGCGTATCCAGCTTGTTGAAGAGAAGGCCTGCTGCAAGGTGCATGCACAGCAGCAGCGGCAGCACCACCACAGGCAGGCAGCTTGCCGCAGCTGCAGCGCACCGCCACTGAGGCGACACGTGCTCGTGCTGCCCACCCTTGCTGCCGCCTGCGCTCTGGGCAAACCCAGGCGTCAAGCCGCCGCACTGAATGGCCTGGTTGCAAGGTGCGCCGCCCTGCTGCGTGCTGAGCCAGTTGTGCATCTGCCCTCCGGCTGCTGGCTGGCATGCTGCCCACTGGGCGCTGGGCGGCGGTGCCGGCGGCAGCCGCTGCCCAGGAGCCGGCCCATTCGGGTGGGCGCCTGCGGTGCGGCCCCGACTGCTGCCCAGCGGCGCCGCAATGTGCTGCTGCTGCGGCACCGGCATGGGTGGTGCCATGTGTGCGCAGGTGGCTTGCACCGTTGCTAGCGGCTGAGCAGACGTGTATGGATGCAGTACAGAGATGCCCTGCGGCTCCCCCGTCTGCTGCAAGGCGGCCGCGTATTGCCGGATTGCTGGCAGCGCTGCTTCTGGAAAAGTTCCGGCCAACATGCTGCGGCAGGAAGGAGGGAAAGCTAACACTTGATGGGAGGTTGGTGGCGGGTCCAAGCAGGATGAACCAGCGCGGAGGCGGCGAGGGGCTCGGCGAGACCGCCAAACCAGTTCCTTGGGTTGAGCGCTGCTGCGCCCCATCCCGCTGGGCCAATGTGCTGCCCGAACCCCTGCAAGCCCGCCTAGCGAGCGAACGGGGGAGCGGACGGGTGCCCGTAGCGCCGTCGCTCACCTCGTCAGCCTGCGCCTCAGCGCGGGCCGCTCCTGCCACAGTCTGCACACTTTGGGCGGCAGGTTGGTGACGGCAAGAACGTCGCCATAGTCGGTCATAGCGCGGGGCTCTCTTTTTTTGGCGTGCCGGCCGGCTCCTGTGCTGCGACAAGGCCGACGGCAGCCACTTGCTGCCCTGACAGGCTGGAGACAGAGGCCGGCAAGCGTGAGCGTATCGTCTAGCCCATGTCTTGGCTGGCGTAAATGCGCCTGGGGCCGCGGCCGGCCGTCCAGCGGTCGGACCTGGTTGATCTCCGGTTGATTGGCCATTTCCATTTTCGGTTTTAAAGTCTGTGTGCCCGCAACGAAGCTTGCGATACAGACCCCCCAAGAGGCAGCCTGGGGCTGAGGGAAAAGCAGTGATGAAAAAAAGAGCGTGGCAGAGCGTGGCAGCAAACCAGCATTGCATCAAACTCTGGCTAAATACAGCTTAATCCATCCGGCAGTAGGTGTCTCCTTGTCGCCGCAACCACGTGCCGCTGTGTGCTCCAGTGGCCAACGTCAATCAGCAGCCTCGGTGGGTGCAGCGGCAGCAGGTCGGTGATGGGCAAACTAGCCAACTGCGCAAAGAGGGGTGGCAGGCAGGTGCAAGTGCGCAACGTCAGCCGTGCTGCATACGCACCGCCTCCAGCTGCAACCTCCAGCTGCAACCGTGGCAGGCTGGTTTCACGTGGGCAGGCGCAGCGGCAGCTCCCTCTTGATGCAACAACACTGCCGCGAGCCGGCAGCAGCATCGTGCCCAACGCCCCACGCTGCTGCTTATTAACCGCACCTTGTGCAGAGGCCGTGACCAGTTGGCAGCTGCCAGCTGCAGCCCGCCAGCCGCCTGCTGCCGCGCAGAATGTGCTCTCCACTCAGCCGCAGCTGCGCATGAGGGCACCAGCGGCATCAGCGCATGTGCGCACAAGTTGCTGCGGCTCGCCTCACACAGTCGCTGTATTGCATGGCATGACATTCAGGTCCCGCAGACCTGCAGCCTTGTCCAACCCGCTGTTGCACCGTGCTCACAAACCTGCGAAGCCTTTTGCCGCTGGTCATGCAGCCACGCTGGTGCAGGCTCGCTGTGCGTCGCCAGTCCGAAGTGGTTGAGCGATGGCAGCCTGCAAGGCTGAAGTGCAGCGGTTGGGGAATGTGGCAGCAGCAGCGGTGGGAGGCCTGTTGGGGCATGGCAGCGGCGGCCCCCAGACTCTGTGCAAGCCGCCCAGCAGCACTGAAGCGGCACACGTGCTGACGGGAGGAGCTGAGGAGCTCCGTCCCTCCCAATGAGGCCGCCGGAGGGCGCAGGTGCACACAAGACACCTTATTATCATTCGGGCTTACGATCACTGCGAATTCAAGGCCTGGGAGCAGGGCTGGGCTGGGAGCAGGCCAGGGCTGGGAGCAGAAAGCTGGACGGGGCTCGCCAAGCAGCAAGGCGCCGCGGGGCGGCGCGCGGCGGGGCCGCCGGCAGGGCGGCGGGCGCTGCTGCGAGGTGGGAGACCGGTTCATGGGAGCTGTGAAGCCATGGCAAGGGTGGCAGCAGGCCCAGGCAGTGCAGGCGAGCCCTGGTCGCTCACCAGCTGTCGCGCGCATGGCTGGGTGCGCCAGTCTGCAGATCGTGCTGGGAAGTAGTCGATGCTGTGATCGGCAGCAGCTGCCAGCCAGTCCTGCCCCAGCATGGGGACCGGAGATGCACAGCACTGCTTCAAGCGGCCTGCAGCCACTTGCAGCGCACCCAGCAGCGATCACACGGTCCGCAGATCCCATCCGTATTGCCAGCCCAGGCACACAGCCACCCCTGGCGCCGCCCACCGACCAATGAGCGACCCCGCGGCCCTGAAGGCGCAGCTGAAGCGCCTGGGCGACCAGCGGTCCGCCCTGGAAGCCGACATTGCCGTGCGCAGCGCCCGGCTGCAGGCGGCGGGTGTGGGGATGGACACGCCGCTCGTCGACGCGCAGGTGCGGCGGCGGCGGTGGCGAAGGGAGCTGGGCTGCTGCACAGTTGCCTCTGTATTTCACCAGGATATCAATGCCGGAGATGAAAGAGTGTTCCATCAGCTGCAGAGCTGCAGGCATGGCCACCTTGTCCCTTTGCCTGCCCTGCCTACATCGTCCCCACCCAGCGCAGGGCTTTCCTCGTGCTGATGTCGACGTGGCGGCCGTCCGTGCCGACCGCCACGCCATCATAAGTAAGACTCTTCCAACCACAGGATCAGCGCCTCGTTCTTTACGTGTGCTCCTGTGAAAGCTGGCTTGTCGAGGCGCTGCTCCTCCTGCGCAGTCCCACGTACTGCCGCCATTGCCATCAACACCACCCCTTTGTGCCCGCCGCCCTGGCTGACCATGCAGCCCAGACAAACGACCACAAGGCTCTGACGAAGCAGATGGAGCAGCTGCTGCACCAGCTGCATGCGCTGTCCAACCAGCCAGGCAGCGGTGCAGCAGCAGCAGCAGCAGCGGGGGCAGGAGCATCAGGCGGAGGGCCATCACAGCAACCGGCCCCTGCAGCACCGCCCGTGCAGCAGAGCGGCGTGCAGCACCCTGCTGCCGCGCTGCCACCCTTTGCGGTGGTGGATGAGCTGTCAGATGGCTCCCCAGCTGCAGCGGCCGGCCTGCAGCTGTGGGATCAGATGCTTAGCTTTGCGGGCGTGACCAAGCAGACGCCCAACACGCTGCAGGCAGTGGCGGCTGCGCTGCAAGCCAACGAGGGGCGGCCGGTGGAGACGGTGGTGCTGCGCCAGGGCGCCCCCGCAGTGCTGCAGCTCACGCCGCAATCGTGGGGCGGCCGTGGCCTGCTCGGCTGCCACCTGCGCCCGCTGTGATAGCTTGCATTTTTTCTTCAGGGAGGCAGTGCTATCTGTGCATCCTCACCACCAGCACTCCTGTATTAGAACACATCCCCAGTATGCAGCACACTACCTACTTTGTTGTTGCATGTCCCTGCGCTGTAAGGACAGACCCAACTCCAGCAATCCTGCAGCACAGGGTCCAGCTCCCGCATGGCTGGGGGCAGGGATGCGAAATCAACTGCACGACTGGCAAGCCACAATGCATGCAGCATCTTGAAAGCAGGCCAGGCACCCTGGGGAGCGTGCATGCAGGGCCAAGGTTCAAACCGGTGGGATGCCGCGGCAGGCGCCCCGCACACCGCCATCATGGCCACGCAGCGTGGCAGCAGGGGCCCCTGCGGCAGTGCCGTGCCGCCCACCCCCGGCGTGAACACCCTGCATCGTGCACCCAAACCTGCTTGCAAGACCCACCGCCAGCGTGTTTGTCCTCCAAACTCGTGAGCGATCGCGTTCGGGGCCCCGTGCCGTCCCTGCTCCCGCCCATCAACATTGCAGCGTAGCCCCGATACTGGCAGCGTGTCTGCTGGCAGGCCCAAGCACCGGGGCTGACTGCGGAGGTGCAGGGCCGCGCCAGCTGCCTCCCCGCGCTGCCGACGCGCGATGCACAAGCCCGGACCAACCGTAGCCGTGAGGCCTTACCGCCGGGGCGAGGAGGCCGACGATGAGGAGCCTGCCAGCGGCCGCGGCACCGCCGGCGCCCTCCCGCCAGCAGCAGCGGCAGCTTGCCCTGTGGGCAGTGCTGCAGCGCCGCCCCGCCAGGACGCCACCAACGGGTGAGTAGTAGACCACCAAGATAATCGTGTGGATATAATCAGTTGGCGTTCTTCCTGCTCTGTATGTTAAGCTCCTTCTTCCCGAAACCAAAGCCCCGAGCTGCACGTGCCGCCGTTAGCCGGTTCAGCTGCCGCCACGGATACCGCTGCCTGCTGCCCATTGCAACCCTGATGAGTTCCAGCTTGCTGAGTCTTGCCATTCCAAAGCTGCAGGGACGCCTCGCCGCCGCACCGCAGCCGCAGCCGCAGTCGCAGCCGGGAGGGTCGACTAGAGCGGAAGCACAGCGGCACTCGTGGGCGCAGCCAAAGCAGGAGCAGGAGCAGGAGTGGCAGCCAGGCGCGGCGCACCACCCACCGCCACCGTGGCAGCCGGAGCCGCAGCAGCAGTGAGCGCAGCGGGCGCAGCAGCAGGTCTCGCAGCCGCGAGCGGCGGCGGCGCAGCAGCCGCTCCCGCAGCCGCTCGAGGTCAAAGTCCAGCGGTGGAGAGCGGCGGCACAAGCACCACAAGCATCACAAGCACCACCACAAGCACCACCACACGCATGACAAGCACAGGCACAGCCACAGCCACGCGCACACGAGGCGCAGCAGGAGCCGATCTGCGCCGCCGCGGCACCGCGGCGAAGCCGCCGCCGCGCCAGCGTCGGTGGCAGACAGCAGCGACCGGCTGCAGCGGGACGGCAGCGGGGGCGCCACATCCATGGGCCGCCTCACGCTCAACCAGAGGCAGCACTCGCAGCCCTCGCCGGCGACAGCCGCAGCAGTGGCCGCCCTGCTGCCCCCCATGGCAGCCGCTGAGGCGGCGGCGGCGGGCCGGCTGGGGCCCCAGGGGCGGCTGCGGGTGCAGACGCCCACTGTGGCAGCCCTGGCTGCCTCACAAGGCATGGATGTATCAGAGGTAGCCCTCATCCAGCCCTCCCCCATGGCAGCAGAGGCAACGGTGGCAGCCCTGTCCGCGCTGATGCAGCAGCCCGCACGGCTGCCGTCGGGGGTGGGGGCGGCGCCCAAGCGCGCGGCCAGCGCGGACAAGGGCAAGCAGCTGCTGAGCTTTGGGGACGAGCTGGAGGAGGAGGGTGAGTGAGGAACCCCCTTTTGGGTGGTCTGCATGGCGGTTGGTTGTCTGCTCTGCAGCTGTTATTGCGGAGGCAGCAGGGTGTGTTGGGTCACAGCGCAGTGGTAGCCCCTTTCCGCCTGCTGCTGGACGTTTGTCTGAGCACATTATGCCTTGCCTCGGCCACCCTATTGCAGAGGGGAGCGAGGGCATGCCCGGCAGCGCGCGCACCCGTGCGGCAATGGGCCTCTCCGTGGCCACAGCCAAGCGCTTCAAGCATGAGAAGACGCTCGTCATGCTCAACCCGCTGCTGGGAGGTGCGAGGGGCGGTGGCATGACCTGTCTGAACAATGGGCGGTGATGTGGCGTGTCTCAACAATGCACCTGCGTGCTGCAGCCGCAGGCTGCTGCGCAAGTCTGTGGGCCTGCTGCGCATGCCGTGCCCGCCCACCGCTTTCCAATGCCTGCCCTGCCCTCTCTGCAATGACCTTCTGTGCTGCAGACCAGCAGGTGGCGCCCTTTGCGGCATACGACGACGAGGAGAGCCTGCCCTGCTCGCCCGCTGCGCCGCTCGACAAGCGGCTCGGCACGGTGCTGTGGGGCACCGCACAGGTGCGTGCCTGGGCTGGATGCCTTCCTTTTGGGTTCGGCGGTAGTGGTGGTGATCAGCTGGGCAGGCGCTGCGGGCTGGTCCTCTGCACATTGGCACGTGAGTGTGGTGGCGGGCTGTGGCAACGGGACGATCCACTTCACGTGCCTGCCCCACAACCAGCTGTGCACTGTGCTGCAGGCCAAGGGCATGCGGCCGTACATGGAGGACCGGCACACGGTGATCAACAGCTACCAGCCTCGAACCTCCAGCGGCCAGACGATCCAGGTGCGGGGCGGTGTGCTGCGCAGACGCGTGCCGCTCTGTCCCCAGTGCCGCCAGCTGTTGGCTCTGCCCTCACCTCGCTGCGCTCCGGCCCCAATTCGCTGCCTGTGCTGCCCATCCTCGCTGGGTGCAGGATGGAATCTTCCGCGCGTACGCTGCCGTGTTTGACGGCCACAATGGCGCCTCTGCTGCGGAGCATGCTGCCGACCGGCTGCACCACGTGCTGGCAACCGAGAACGCTCTGCGCACATGCACTGGTGCGGCGACGGCGCAGGGAATCGCCCGGTTGTGGGCCCTGCATGCTAGCAAGCGCCAGGCTGCAGTGGTGCGCGTGCCCGCCTGCGAACATTCACGGCCCTCCCCGTGCTTGCAGCAAGGAGCACCCCTCACAGCACCCCACCTCTCCGGCTTGCCCTGCCCTCCCCAATGCAGGAGAGGGCCCGCCCGCCACGGCAATTCAAGAGGAGGAGCGAGTGGCGGCCGCGCTGGTGCATTCCTTTGAAGCCGTGGATAGAGAGATCATGACCCGCTGCCGCGTGGAGGGCACCAAGGGCGGCGCCACGGGCCTCGTGGTGCTGCGCATAGGTGGGCCGGTTGTTTCGCACCTCAGCCCAAAGGCTCACCTCAGCCCAAAGACGCACCTCAGCCCAAAGGCGCATCTCAGCCAGCCCCAAAGCACAACTGGCGAGACTCGCGCCTTGCGGGCCTGGGCAGCCCACAGCAGCCCCCTGCCGTGCCATGTGGTGCGGCTGCCCTGCAGCAGCCATGGCTGGCCATTATGTCAATGCACGGTGGGCCGCCCCTTCTGCAGGCAACCAGCTGTATGCGGCGCACTGCGGCGACACGCGCGCTGTGATGAGCCGCAATGGCGAGGCGCTGCGCCTGACTGAGGATCACAAGCCCAACCTGCCCCGGGAGCGCAAGCGCGTGGAGGTACGTTTGTGTCGATTGGTTGTTCACTGCCATTTCGACTTGCTGCTTGGTTGCGGTCAATGCACCCGATTGAGGGCCGCCAGGTCAGCCTGCTGCGACAGGCGCAGTCGCGCAGAGGTCTGCTGTGGTCTGGCGCCCCGCTTTCCATGCTGCCGCTGCTTGCTAGCTGCTGATGTAAGCAGGGCCTGGGCGGCCGAGCGGTTGGTCGCACTTAGCTGAGCCTGCGTCAACTGCCACCGTGTGCTGCGTCACTGCTTGCAGGGCCTGGGTGGCCGGGTGGACTTTGCGCGGTGCTGGCGCGTGATTGTAGAGCCAGGGGATGGCCGCCCCGCCAGCGGACTGGCCGTGTCTCGGTGCGTGGGGGTGATGCTGCGGCTGCAGAGGCCGCAGCCAGCGCTGGTTGTTGGACGCAATCGATGCGCCCTACCAACGGCGGTCCTGGGGGTGATACCAGCGGCTTCCATACAGCTTGTGCCACAAGGGTGCGCGCTGCAAGCGCTGCATGGCTGTTGCTGCTGCTGTGCTGTGCTGCTCTTGAGATCAGCACGTGTTGCCTCTGCTCTGCCTCCCTGCACTTGCAGGTCATTCGGCGATCCAGACTTCAAAGAGCCGCTGCACCTGGTGACCGCCACCCCGGACGTCATTCGCGAGCGCCTGCTGCCGGGAGACGAGTTTGTCATCCTGGCATCGGACGGCCTGGTGGGTAGTGCATGCTGCTGCTGCTGCTGCTGCTGCTGCTGCTGCCGCTGCCCTCGGTCTGCAGTCCATTCCGTCTGCTGCTGAGGGTCGAACTTGTCAGTCTAGCTTCCGATGGCCTGGCGAGCTGACTGTATCAGTGAACAGCGCTGCTGCGTGGCTTCTTGGGTCACAAGCCCAGTCAGCTGGGCTGCTGGGTGGGTTGCTGCTGCCCGCATCCACATGCTGATGTGTTGCCGCTTCTTGCCTTGCCTGCCACACCTCCTGCAGTGGGACGTGTTGACGGATTCTGAGGCATGTGCCGTGGTGCGGCGGCACCTGCAGCAGGCGGGCGCCCCCCGCCAGATCACCCCGCCACAGCTGCTGCCCGGAGCAGCTGCTTTTGGGGCAGGCTCCTTTGCCAGCCAGCTTCGGAGGCCGCCGCAGCTCACGCCCGCGCTCGCGGCGGCGGCGGCGGAGCGGCTGGTGCAAGAGAGCTTGGACCGAGGCACGATGGACAATGTCACCGCGGTGGTGGGGCTGCTGCAGGTGGGCTGGAGGGGGCTGCTGCAGATGGGCTGGAGGGGGCTTACCATGCTCCTGCGATGTGGGGCAGGGGTTGCGGCGGCGGCATGACAGTGATGTTGGCGAGGGAGTGTTTGCGAGGTGCTGGGCAGAGACAGCTCCAACCGCAGCAGCCGCTTGCTTGGCTGCTGCCCGCGAATTGTCTGCTCCACGCCGTGTTAATGGGTGCCCCTCTCATCCCGTCCACATCCTGCCCACTGTGTGCAGTGGGACTAACTGTGCCGGCATCGCAGCCATCTGCCGGCGTTGGCAGCAACAGGCCCTCAGCGCCCGCCAACACGTTTATCTGGTCATGTGTCAGCCCTGTCGATTCATTGCATGCTCCCCAGCCAGTGGTTGAACGAATGACGCCTCGTACTTCCTGTAATGAGAGAGTCTGCAGAGCAGAAGCCGACGGGTCCATTGCGCCTGCATTGCGTCCAATGCTGAGGCGGCGGCCGGCCGCCGCCGCGAGCCCACCTGAACTTGGACCATCGGCTGCTGCACATCCCCGCGTCAGACAATGACAGTCCGAGGCTCCGTTTCTCCCGCGCGCAATTTCACGACGCGCCGGTTCTCGACGAAGCGCTGGCTCGCTGCGGTTGCGGCGGTCATCTGTGCGGCAGCACTGTGCATTGCGGCGGCCCGGAGCAGCGCCGGTAGTCGGGCTCTCAAGGCGCCTGCCCCGGCCGCCGCCGCTGCCGCCGCCGCTGCTGCCAGCAGCCTTCGGTGCAGCCCACCCGTGGTTGCCACCTTCACATCTCACAAGACTGGCACAGCACAGGCGGGTTGCCTGGTGGCCTTGGCCATCGAAGCAGCCAGCCAGCCAGTGGCGCACCACTATGAGAATGCCGCCCTGAGCCCGCACGCTGTGGTCAGCTTTGCGGCGGCAGCAGCCGCGCGCGGTGAGTCCCAAACTTGCTGCACGCTTTGCCCAGCCGTTTGCACTCACTCCTCCAGCAGCAGATCCCTGCATGTGCTTCTCCTGCTGCAGAACCCTGCCCCACTTCCATCTTCTACACTGCCGGGGACTACCTGCCTCGGCTGGAGGACGAGCACTGCCCCTTCCCCGCCTGCCCCTGCGATGCCAAGGGCAAGGCCCTTTGCGAATCCTTGGATGGAGGCTCCCTGGACGTACCTGGCGTGAACAGTACCCTGACGCAAATTGTGCGCATCCCACTGGATGTCCTGGTTTCAGCTTACTTGTATCACACGTGAGCTTGCCCGCATGGCAAGAGAGGCGGGGCCATGCCAGGCCAGCAGCAGCCAGGCCAGCAGCACCACCGGGTGACCCGTCGACGTCCTTGCGGCTCAGGGCTCAAGCTGCGACTGCAGCTGGCATCCAGCTCTTGACTCACCTTCCCCTTTATGCTCCCTGCCACCTGTGCAGGCAGCAGCCGGCGCCTGAGGAATGGATCGAATCGGTGTCAGCAAATGCGCTCGGCTCAGCGTGGGTGAGCAGGGGCGGTCAGAGGCTGCTCGTGAGCTGGGCCAAGCGCTGGCGGCAGCTGCATGCCCCTGGCATGTGTGCCACCATGCTGCAACCGCCCTGCTGCTCTTCTTTGCCCTTCGTCGCAGCTGCGGGAGGGTGCCCCACCTGCGCCGCTGCGCGCGCTGGGCTGGATACCAGGGCGGGGCTTTGCTGGCGCGGCGCCGGATCAGTCATATGGCAGGCAAGGCCGCAGCGGCTTCCCAGCATTGGGCCCTGCCCTGCCCACAACACATTGCCTGGCATGCCTCTCATGCATCCCGTCTGCCTGCCTGCCGCCCCACTCTCAACACACAGCTTCCTGCGGCAGCTGCCGGCAGAGCAAGGCATCCGACTGGAGTTTTGGCGCTCATCTCGCAGCCTGCATGGCACCGCCCGCATGTGGGCCAGCCTGGCCAGGCAGCGAGAGCGGGGAACAAACGTGCTCCAGCTGCGCTTTGAGGCGCTGAGGGACGAGTTCAATGCCACAGCCGGCGCCATGCAGGCAGCATTTGCACAGCGCTTGCCCGGCCTGGACAGGGCAGGCCTGCTGGGGCGGGCGCAGGAGTGCAACCCAGGGGCATGGTCAGCGGAGCAGCAGGCAGCCAATGCGGCGCACGTGACTGCGGGGCAAGGCAGCCCTGAGCTGCGCAGCCGCCTGCAGGCGGCGCTGTGGAGCGATGGCGCCATTCGGCGGCGCCTGTGCCGCCTGACTGCTGCACTGGAGTACCCACTGCCTCCAGAATGCAGCAGCGGCGGCACACAACCTGGCCCTGCCTCAGCTGTCGAGAGGCTGTAAGCAAGTGTTGTGTTACAGGCGGTAGAGAAGGGGCAGAGAGGAGGCACGACACAGGGGAAGAAAGAGGCGGAGCGGGGCAGGGGCACAGCGCGCAGCACGCCGGAGCAGCAGTGAGCAAATCCGTGCTCCACGTGTCCAGTGCAGTGGCTGCTCTGCATATGGCTGCTCCCTGCCGCCGGCTGCTGCCGGCTGGCTCCTCACTCAATCACATCATCAATCAGGCCCAGCTGCACCGCCTGCTGTGGGCTGAGGAAGTTGTCGCGGTCTGCAGGGCAGGGTGCAGGGGTGGCGGGAGCAGCAAGCAGGTCAGGCATGGTTGTCGGGCGGGCAGGCAGCGCCCGCCGCGCATGCTGCTGCAGGCAGCACCGCTGTGCACTGGCGCGGCACATGCCTTTGTCCTTCACAAGAACTGCTGGGCTCAATGGGGCACTCAACGCGCTCCATCTCCACCTCTGGCGAATGGTCAGCAGCCAATACGAACTGCAAAACAGCCGAGAGCAGGAAGCGGCACTCACCGCACTCCATCTCCACCTGCTCCTCGGGCAGGCCTGTGAACTCAGACAGGAAGCGGTACATGACCTGCACCCAAAACAATAACAATCATAACAAACACGCTCACAATCGGGGGCAGGACTGGCACACTCTCAGGGGGGCGCCGGACTGGCACGCTCACGACTGGGCGCAGGGCAGCGTTTTGCAGCGGCCATGGGGCACCCCCCTTGGCCCAACACCCTCGCCACACTCGTGACGAACTGGTGCCAGTGGAATGAATGCACGATAGAACGCAGCCACCCTTGCCTTCATGTTGCGGTTGAGCTCGGTGGCGGTGATGTTGCACTCGTCGGCCGAGCCTTGCAAGCCGCCCACCGGCTGCTGCAGCATGATGCGGGTGCTGGGCATGGAGAAGCGCCGTCCCTGTGTTGCATGGGAGCAGACCGTCACTGGCAGTCAGTTGGCAGCGGATTGAGCTGGTGTAGCAGGATGTGGGTGCTGGGCAAGGAGAAGCGCCGTTGACCCGGCAGGCTGTGCAAGTGCATGGACAAGAGCAAGATTGGCTGCTCCGGCAATGCAAGTACATCGACAGGGGTGTGTTCAGCGCAACAGCTGGGCAGTGCGCAGGCTGCTGCAGCAGGATGGCAGTGCCATCAGCTGCAGCCAGGCATCCATGGGACAGCGACAGCTGCTCCACAACCAGCCAGCCCCTCCCACCTTGGTGCCGCCAGCCAGCACCGCCGCCGCTGTGCCGCCGACCATGCCAAAGCCCACGGTCGACACGGGCGCCTTGATCGCCCGGATCGTGTCTAGGATAGAGGTGACCGCGTACGGGTTGCCCTGCAGGCAGGCAGATGGAACAGCGGCAGCCGCCTGTTAAGCTGCTGCGCGATCAACCAACCGTGCCAGGCTGCAGCTGGCACGGTTGCAGTGCCGCTGCGCCCAGCGTGGCCGCCAACCTGGGGCAGTTGCAATCAGCAAGTTGTCCCTCCCTGATACGCCTGCTGCAAATGTTGATTCAACCACATTTCACACAATCGCCATTGGGTGCAACAAGTCATCTGGTGGCAGTTGATGTACAGCTTGCTCTCCTCCTGCCCCGCCCGACTACACATGCATCCAACCAGGCACCAGCCCAGCAGCAACTAACCCCCACCTGGGGGCAGTTGATGTACAGCTTGATCTCCTCCTGGTCGTCCAGCGAGTCCAGTGCCAGCAGGGAGGCCACCACCTGCGGGAGTGGGAGCGGCAGTGGAGCCGGTGAGTGCAAAGTGGTTGGCACCGATGAGCGCACAGCTGAGAGGCACGGCAGCAACGCAGCAGGGCGGCCACCGCCATCAATCAAGGCTGAAGGCACGCATGCCATGAGGCGGGACACGCAGCCTCACGGCAGCTCAACACTGCAGCATCAGAGCGCCGTGTGGCTGCACACGCATCGCCCCCGATCGCTGGTGCGGTGCTCAGCAGCATGCATCCACCGGACTGAAACCCCCCCTGCAGACCCTCCTCTCCGAGTGCTTGCCTGCGTGGCCACCTGGTCGCTGATGCGCTGGTTGAGGAAGATGATGCGGTTGCGCATCAGGTAGCCGTACAGGTCCACAATCTCCTGCAAGAGGGCAACCAAAGTGGTGCATCGTGCATTGGCAAAGGCCGCATGTGGCGGCCTGCAAGCACGCATGCAGGGCCCAGTTCGCTGCAGTCTGGCAGCCGCGGCGCACAAAAACCACCAAGTGCAGGGCGCTGGCTCAGCGGCCGCACCTCGCCGCCGGGGCCCATCTGGATCACAGGCGCCACAATGGGGTCACGCTCCCGCCGTGCGCACACGGGTGGGAGCCTGGAGGGGCAGATGCAGAGCAGGGAAGCAAGCTGGTGTGAGGTTCGAGGGCGGCAGCAAGCTTGGGTGGCACGGCAGGGAGCGGAGGGGCGAGGTGATGCCATCCCAGGCAAGGCAGAGACCCCCATCTTGCATCTTCCAGTGTGCCAACCTGCCCAACCCTGCCACGCACCTAGTGGCTGCCCGGCTGCTGCGGCTGCTGCTGGCGCTGCTGCTGGGGGCCGCGAGCCGCGCCGCGCCGGCACCGGCGGCGGTGGCGGGGCGCCGCTGCTGCACCTGCTGCTGCTGCGGCGCGGCCAGCGCCGCTCGCTGCTGGCACGCCTGCATTGCTGGCTGCACGACCGGCGGGGCCTGGCGGGCGCAGGGGGCGGTGG
>VIYQ01002162.1:0-10099 GCA_009928355.1 Chlorella sp. CH2018 | reverse complement strand
AAACCCCCCACCACTGTGGCCCCTGCCTCCGAGTGCGCCCCAACAACATGGATTGGCGGCCGCCCCCGGCGTTGGCGCACCTTCTTAGTGTAGACGCGCACCCAGTCCACCAGCATGGATTGCTCCGTCTTCAGTGTGGCCAGGCACGTGGCGCGGTCCACTCCAGAGTGCACCCCACCCACAGCCAGGTTGAACAGGAGTCCCAGTGCCTGGCCAGAGAAGGGGGCATCCCCCGCCAGGATGGTGTCGCCGGTGCCCCGGGTGTACCTGCGGGGCCGGGTTGGGCGATCGAAGGGGGTGGGCGATCGAAGGGGGCGGCTTTGGAGCTCATCCAAGGGGGGCTGCAGCTGCCTGCGCACGTGCAATCCGGCACTGCCCCCAGGCATCCCCTATCACCGTGACTGCAAAAGCTCCTGCTCACCAGCCGAGCGGCGTGCCATCTCCCGACTGGGCGTAGAAGAAGATGCTGCCCTTGCCGGTGTCGTCGTCCAGCTTCCACAACATGGTGCCGTCCAGGCTCCACTCCAGCGACCAGGTGTGCCACTCGTTGGCAAACGACTTCTGCTTGGTGACAAGGCAGGGGAGCGGGGGAGCTGGGCGCATGGGCTTGCGTTGAGCGCATGGGGTGCGCTGCGGCACATGCAGGTCAGAGGCAGGCAGATGCACGCATCGGGTCTGGCAGGCGTGTGCGGCACATCATGCGGAGTCTGGCCCGGCATTCCGCTCTCACCCCAGTGGGGTTCTGCACATTGCTCTCCACATGCACATCTGTGGGGTATTGGCCTCCGTAATGCTGGTTCCCCTGAAACCAAGGTGGGCATGGAGGCAGGCGTGTGGCGCACAGGTCTGGGGCATGGTCCGCCGTCCTGTCCCTCCTCACCCAACCTTGGGCTGCCACTCTGCATCCCATCCGACTCTCACGCCCAAACTCCTACTCCTCCTCGCCCCCACCTGCACAGTCATCATGTCGTTGATGGAGCTCACAATGTCGACCTCTCCAGAGGCGGGCCAGTTGCCGTAGCGGCCGCAGCCGCTGGTGGTGGCGCTGCAGGCCACGCCCGAGGGAAGCATCCACATCATGCCCCAGAGGCCCTTGCCTGCGGTGAGAGGTAGGTGATGGCACGGTCGACCGATGCCTCTGTGGCAGGCAGCACCGGGCAGTCGGCGACACAGTGCCATGCCACACACCGTGCGGTGCCGCTTGCCATTCAACCCTGACCTTCAAAGCTGTGTACACTCACCAGCAGGCAAGTTGACGCGGGCGGAGATGCGGACCACAGGGTGGGTGGCGGTGGGCTGCCAGCTCATGGTGCTGCGCACCTGCAATCATCACAGCATGGTGGCAGGGCACCAGTGCAGCGCATGTGAGCAGCGGCCTAGGCTTGCCTCGAGCCTGCCTGCCTCAGGCCTGCCTCAGGCCTGAGGCACAGCAAACGCTCGAACCCCCACAACCTGGCGCCGCCGGTGAGACCCAAACCGCCTGCCCCACCCAGACTGGTCCCCAGCCAGCTGGGCCGCACCCGTGCGGAGGTGATGACGCCGTTGGCGGCACGTGCGGTGATCTTCATGAAGCCGTCATTGGCTGGGGCCTTGGGGTCGCCACGCACTTTGTCAAACTTGTGCTTCACTGCACCAGGGGTAGTGCGCAGCAAGGGGGAGCGCTTGTGTTTCTTGTGGTGGGGGAGGGGTGCCAACAGGTGGCAAGCTGGCCGCACACAGCCTGCCACGGCCATGCTCTTCCGCGCTCGCCCACTGACCGGACTGCATTGCACTGCCAGGCGGTGCGCCCAAACAGCACGCGACTGGCCAGGCACAGCAAGCACAGCCCCAGCAGCTCACCAACATCCAGGTTAGTTTTGGCATCGGTGTAGATCTGCTCCTCCTGGTTGCCCCAGCCAGCGCCGGTGCCCCAGTTCTCGGGCTGGGGAGAGAGGTTGGGAGGGTGGGGTGGGCAAAACACGTCACGGATGCGGCATGTGGAGCAGCAAAGGGTGGCGCGGTGGGCCCCAGACCAGCGTGGACATACGCGTGAATCTATGTGTGAAGCGGTGCGGCTCACCGTGACTCCGTTGCCCAGCTGCGGATCCCAGTCCTTGCCGGTCACACCATTGCCGTTGAACTCGTCGCTCCAGGCCAGGGTCCAGTCTGGAGAGGGGAGGAGCAGAGGGGCGGGCAGGGGTGCCTGTTGCTGGTGCGTGCTGCTCCTGGCCAGGCAGGCGGGCAGGCGGGCAGGCTGGGCGCCTCTGGGCTACGTGATGCGTGAGCGAGGCACGCCCCAGGTCGGCCAGAATAGCCAAGGCCAGGTAGGGGCAGGGCAGCAAGCGGCGGCACGCACCCTTAGCGTTGAAGACGACCGGTGACATCACCATGGCAGGCTGCACCGCAGCAGCCGCGGCAGTGGGCTTGGCCGCGGCAATACCGCCGGACACCCTGCGGCAGATTGGAGGCGCTGGACCCAGGTGGTCAGCGGTTGCTTGTCATAAAGCTGTAAAAAGCAGCTGCGCATGCTCAGCAGGGCAGCCTGCCAGAGCAGGTGCGCACACAGCACGCCTCTCAACATTCCACACACCCTTCTGGCTGGCTCGGGCCCTCGCTTCCCACTCACTTGCGGCCCCACACTTTGACGTAGTCAATCTGGAAGGCCCTGCCACTGCCCACACTGGCACGCAGCTGTGCCAGGTTGTGGTCACCGGCGGTCACGCCACCCGCCGACAGGGCAAATCCAAGGTAGAACAGGCGGTCAAAGGGGGCGTTGGGCCCGCTATTCTTGGTGGTGGTGAACCATCCAGCGCCGGTGCCCTGGCCGGACACAAGCTGGTAGCGGGGCTGGCCGTCCAGGTACCTGCACGGCAGGGAGGGGAGGAGGGGAGGCACTGAGGGTACAGTGATGGAGGGGCGGCACCGAGGGTAGACTGATGGAGGGGAGGCACCGAGGGCGGGATGAGGAGGGGCACCGGAGAAAACAGCCTTCGTGAACGGCGCGCCGAGGCAGTGATGGAAGGCGTGCTGGCCGTGCCTTCGCCCCCTGCTTCCCAGCCAAGGGCATGTGGCAGATTGTACACATCTCACACTCACCAGGTGATCTTGGTGGGCTGCCACTCAACCAGCAGGGTGTGCCATGCGGTGGGGTTCTGCTTGAGAAGACAGGCAGGGCGCATGATTGAGGAGCCCGAGCCTGAGCAGCGGAACAGGAGCTGTGAGCCTCAGGAGCTGCTGAGCACGGCAGCTGCACCCACGACCTGCCAAGCCTTTGCAAACGTCCGCCTGCCTCCCCACTGCGGCTCCGCCCCGCATGCCCCCCTCGCCATCATCTCACCTGACTCTCATAATGCCAGGTGGCACCAACAAAGCGGTTGTTGGGCTTCCTGCCGCCGAAGGAAGCGCCACCCTTGACCTGCATCCAGAGTGTGGAGCAGGGCGAGAAGGCAACGCTGAGCGCCGGCAGACAACGACCTGCCAGGGCAGTGCGCAGCCTGGGCAGGTGTCGCCACCGGGTGCAAGCAGGCGTGCTGCAATAGAGGCGCCAGTGTGATGCCTGCAGCTCACACCCAGCGCACGGGCTCAACCGCTGCGGCATCTTTCATTAGG
Organism: Chlorella sp. CH2018; assembly: GCA_009928355.1. Classification (NCBI taxonomy): domain Eukaryota; kingdom Viridiplantae; phylum Chlorophyta; class Trebouxiophyceae; order Chlorellales; family Chlorellaceae; genus Chlorella; species Chlorella sp. CH2018. The sequence continues at coordinate 6,511 of VIYQ01002162.1, read as the reverse complement.
CAAGCTGCTCTCACGTCAGCCATGTTGTTGGACACGTCCAGCAGGTCGACCTCTCCAGAGGCGGGCCATGCCCCGTACGCTCCGCAGCCCACACAGGTGGAGTTGGCACCCGCAGCGGGCAGCAGGAAGATGCGAGCACGCAGGCCGGAGGCTGCGTGGACGGGGATTTGGGGGATGGGGGGCAGGGCGGAACGGGGCGGTGAGTCGAGGGGCTGCGGCATAGGCAAGGCAAGGTGCAGGCAGGCAAAAGCAGCCGGAGCCCCCCTGGTGAGCAGGGGGCACGGTGCACGGCCGTAAGAGTGCCTGGCCTTCCTCCGTCTCCCCACCATCATGCCAGCCCACCTGCATCCACGCGGAAGCGCGTCTCAAAGCGAATTATGTTGTATTGGCCGTTGTTGGGGCGGGGCATCCAGAACTTGTTGGAGTGGACGCGGCCGCTGTAGATGCCGCCCGAGGGCGACTTGGTGGCACGCAGGGACAGCACGCCGTTGGAGGCGCGCGCGTTGATGGTGGTATACACCTGCTTCTCGCCGTCCAGCCACCCCTTGGCCTTGAGCTGCACGAGTGGAGGTGGCAGCAAGGCTGGGCGGCGGCACATAGGGTGGGGCAGGTGCAAGCCAGTGCGAGCAGGCGCGTCCCCCCCGAGGGGGGAAGCAGGCGGCGGCCGCCTCACCGCAGATCCATCGCCCGTCATGACCCTCCAGGCGCTGGTGTCGAGGGCCCCGGAGAAAGTGTCATTGAACAGCAGGTGGAAGCCTGCGCAGCACGACAGGATGGGCGTGCGTCGGTCATTGGTGAAGAGCGGCACCGGCGAGGCACAGCGGCGGCGGCGGTGCCGCCGCCACGCAGCCTGCACCGCGCTGGCGGGCCGGCCGCCGCTCACCATTGGCAGACGGGTTGCGGCTCGCTGGGACGGCCTGGGCGCTGGCCGTCAGGGCCAGCAGCGCGAGGGCGAGCAAGCGGCACAGGACGACCGTGCGGGAGGGGGGTCGCGGCGCCATCCCGGGAGCCAGGATAGTATGTAGCGGGCGGGGAGGGTTTGTAGTGGCAGCGTGGGGGCAGCGGGGTAAGCGGGGGGGACGGCTGCACCGGGGGTAGGCTGCCCTGCAGCGCGTGAGGGGCGGTGGGGGTGATGTAGGTGCAGGATGAAGCCGGGATGAGGCTTTCAGGGGCGGGCCCGCGGTGGAGAGGGCACAAGCGCGGACTGCGTGCGTGGCACCAGCTTCGGTCAAGCCTTGCCTGCGGCCAATTGCGCACGGTTGTGGGCCTCCCGCCGCCACAATGGGTGCTAGTGAATGCATTAAGGCCATTGGAGGGCCGCTACCCACCAAAAGCCAGCGCCACCGCCGCTCCGCCACCTGCCCCCGATACCTTGCAGCCGCCCGAGTTCTAGGAGGCACACATCACATGCGCTGCACCAGGCATAGCCCAGCCCCCGGGGCCCTCTTGTACCATTGCCGGCCGACATGGGAGGCCGGACAAGCCGTGGTCATGTCGGCGGCACTCCAGGGCCTGCCAGGTGTGGGCGCATCCCATCCGCACCGGGACTGCCGTGTGTGCCGGCTGCCACTGCTGCTGGAGCAGGCCGCAACACATGGCCGCAGCACTTGAACTACAGGTTTACATGGTTTCAGATAGTGCACACATGGCAGCTTAGGGCTGCTGTGGGAGGCACGCAAGCGCGCCACCGCTCTGACTTCCGAAGCAATTAACATCCGACATGAAATGGGCGGGGGGGGACGAGCTGAGCGTGCCAGAGACGACGGCACGGATGCATGTGCTGATAGGGTTCCAGGTCCGGATTGGTTTGTGAGTGCGGGCTAGTTGCACAGAAAGTCAAAGCAGCTCTTGAAGGCGGCCCTGCCGTCGCGCACGGGCGCCGAGGCATGCGCAGGAATGACAGTGTCCCATTCGCGGGCCAGCAGCGCGTCGCACCACGCTCGCCCCTCCTGCAAGGGTCACCCACAAGCGACAGTTTGGCAGCATGAGAGCCACCGCAGTTCCAGGCAGCGAGTGGCTGATTCTCTGCCAGCCGCTTGCGCTGTGGAAAGCGCTGTGCAGCAGCCGCGACAGGGCGGGGCGCAAGTAGCAGCGGCGCCGCCTGGCAGACGCACGCTCCGAGTGGCCCACAGGGGCACAACTCGCTACTCCACTGCGGCAGCCGCCCAATTCACCGCCACTTGCCTTGGGGTACTTTTCAAACACGATGCGTGTAATGGGCCCCAGCCGATCCCACACGCCCGCCTTTTCGGCCGCCGCGATGTTGGCGCTGCTGATGTGGCTGTACTCGGCTGCATCCAGCTTGAACCCTGCGACAGTGACACAAAGGGCAGGTTGTTGCAGGCATTCAGTGGGGGCAGTGGGTTGAGCAGACACTCAGCGAGCTGGCCCACTGGCCACAGCCTGCACGCGCGCTTGAACCACACCCTTGCTCCCCCAGACTGCACATGCCCGCCCAGCCACGAACCACCCGCCACACACGCACCTGTGTCAGCCAGCAGCAGGGCGCCATGCTGCGGCAGCACCACCGCCGCCTCAATGAAGAAGGGGGCAGTCAGCAGCTCACTTTCCAGCTGGCCCTGCAGCTCCGCCGGCAGCGGGTCCACACCTGGGCGGGGGAAAAGGGGAGGGCGGCAGCATGTCGGCCCCGCCTGGCCTGGTGGCTGGCTGATGGATGCACTTTGGGAACTGCAGGCATTGCCCTTGCACCCAGTGAGCTGCAGGCAAGCTGTCCAGGCGCAACAGCCTGCGCTGCTCTGGCACGCTCTCCTCCCAGCTCACCCAGCGCCTTGCAGCGCGGCCGCATGCTGGCCGTCATCTGCCCCAGGAACGGCACCGGCAGGCCTTTGCCCTCCAGCAGGCCGGGCACCACCCAGACCGTGGCATCAGGGAAGGCATCGGACAGCGCCGGGCCGTAGAACCTGAGGCAGTAGTGGGTTGAGCGCAGCAAGGGGCAGCAACGCGTTGATCCATGTGTTTGGAGGCATAAGCTGCCCCTGCCAACCATCCACCAGCCAAACAAGTTGATCGTACCGCCAAGACTACCGGCAGACAGGCCCTGGAGCGCACCAGTGCTCCGGGCTGGAGCTGGGCAGCACGATGTGTGCCACGCGACCGCCCAGCCCCGCCAGCACGCTCAGCGCCTCGGCTGTGGGCGCAATGGGGCTGACCAGCAGCAGCGAGCCGTCCGGCAGGCGGGCGGCCACCATGCGCAGCTGGATGTCGAACTTGGCAAAGTCCTGCGGCGATAAAGCATGCAAGAATGCGCTGGTCATGCGTGAGGTGCACTCCTGCACGGTGAGTCCAGGCAAAGAGCAGCTCATGGTTGTGCGCTGGTGCCGACACGCACCAGCTTGAGGGGTTGCACCAGGCCCCACAGCCCCGGGCCGTACTCCTCCAGCCGGGTGGCCCGAGAAAAGAAGGGTGGCAGCAGGGACAGGTACTTGCGGTCGGCTGGGTCGACGGCAGTGGTAGCGGGCGGCGAGGTGGCGGCGACGGCGGCAGGCGGCGGTGGTAGCGTCGCCGTGGGCGCCTCCTCCTTGGCCTCCCGCGCCGCCGCACCGCGTGCTGGCCTGGCGGGCCGGATTTGTGGCCAGCGCGTCGCCTGCGCTGGCGCACACGCTGCTGGGCTGCGTGCCACGGCCGCCATCGTGAGCTTGCAGCCTGTCACAGCGCGATCAGGGGCGTCTGCTGTGATCTGGCAGGTTGTGGGGATCAACACAAACGCTGCAAGCCGGACAATGTGGGCTACCAGGTGGCGGCGGGGGTGCGCCGCGGCATGTCGTTTGCTGAGCGGCGGCGCTCCTGCTGCAATGATGCGCACACCCCTGCCCAGATTGCTTGCCGCACAACTCAGTGATGTTTAAAATTTCAAGAAGATTGTTTGATTAATGTGCGGCATTACCGTCCCCGGTGCAAAGGCGTGTGCTGTCCCATGCCGCCACCCGCTGCTTCGTGCCGGCGCCTCCGCCGGAGCGTAACCATACCATGGCTGGGGTCTATTCATGCATACCGCTGTGCAGAGTAGGAACCAGTCTGCTGGTTTTACTGTTTTTTGACGACCTTCCTGTGAATGTGGTGGCCCAAGCGGGTGGCGGGGCCACCCACTGCCACCACAGCCACAAACAGCACGAGCTGAGCAAGCAGGTCCTTGCGGCGGCGGCGGCGGCGCTGCTGCTGAGCTTGCGGTTCAGCTGCCTGACCCGCTGCCACCTCGAGTGCTGGTGCAGGCGGGGGCAGCGGCAGGTGCAGAGCTCGCAGCACAGAGTTTTGCACCGCAGCCAGCCGGCTGCAAATGCCCAGCGCGGCATCTGTGTGCACAAACAGGACGCCAGCCAGCGCGCCGCAGGCATGCCCCACCAGGCCGGCGTTTGGCAGGAGCAGCTGAGTAGCTGCCATCTCGATCCAGGGCAACAGCTTTGCCGGGATGCCGCGCCGCTTTGCATTCTCATAGCGGTGGGCGTTGATCATCTGCAGTTGGGGGTCAGGCAATCATGCCGGGTGACATGCACTGTTTGAGTTGCTCGGGAGCTACATGGTGATGGCATGCTGCCCAGTAGCAAGCCTGCCACTTGTGACATGTACAGCCATCCCTGGCCCTGGTACGACAGCCTGCGGCGGCAGCGGCTCACTCCTTCCAGTGTTGCTTGCCTGGAAACCATAGAGCACGCCAGAGAAGCCAACTCCATGAGCAGTGTGCATAGATGCCAGGAATGAGCCGGGGAGCAGGCTGGCAGCCAGTGCGGGCAGGGCAACTGCGTGACAGGCAAGAATCAACAGGCAATCTAGGATTGAAAGGCTGGGCAAGGTCATGTGTAGGCGAGGCAGTACCATCCATTGATCCAAGCCAGCCCCCCAAGCGTGTCCACAGCCGCACCTTCTGCCACGCCACCGACGACGGCCACAAAGGCTGTGGCCCCCAGCATGGGCAGCGGGCCGACAGAAGCCTCCAGCGCCGCCCCTTCGTGGGCCAGGACAGTCAGGTTTGAGATAAGGTGGCTATGGGTGGAGTGCAGCAGCTGCGACCTGAGGGGGGCGGGAACAGATGCCAGCGGGACAAGGCAAACCAGACAGCCCACTTGCTTGCGTTCTCCCCTGGCAGGTGGGAGTGGCCCCTCCATGTGCAGCTTGCCTGATGATGCGTCCAAACTGCCGCCCCTCGATGATAGTCTTCGGGTGCAGGGACACCTCTGTCAGGCGCCAGCCGCCCTCTTGGGCGTGCATAGAGGTGAGGAGAGAGAAGAGGCCCATTGTGGCTGGGCGGTACCCGCCATGCCGCGCCAGGGCCTGCTGGATGGCCATGCCACCTGTTTGAGCAAAAGTGGCACGGGGGAGAAGTCAATCTCCTTGGTGGGCCTGGCAGCAGCCGATGCGCAAGACCCGCTAGGGAGGTGGAGGTGTCGAAGAGAAGACCAAGAAAACACGTGAGTGTGCACATGAGAAAAGGCCTACAAAGCCAGTGGGCTTGCAACAATGCTGGATGGAAGACATGGCACTTGGGGCCCGCAGCAATCATCCGGAAGATGAAAGAGACAGCTCACGCGTATCTCATCATCTCTTGCGGCCACCCATGTTGCACTTACTTGACACGGCCTGCACCATGGTGCTGCCTGTGGCCGCCTCGCGGAAGGGAATGATGGGCCTTCCCGCCAGCTGCGGCCCACGGCCGACAGCAGCCCAGCAATGCCATGCCAGCAGGGCACAGCCATCTGGACAAGGCGGGCACAGCTGCTTCAGTCGCCCAGAGCCCCGCCAGGCTGTGCAATTGATATGCACAAGACAGGCGGGGCAGCTGCTTGCAGGCACAATGTTCCGGTGAGACTGACCATTGGGCTTCACAGCACTCTCAGCGTGGCAGCTTGCCCTTCCGCATTCTGCAACTTGCCGCCAATGGGATGGCACTTGGCCGTGCACTTGCTCCGCGCACGCATCACCCTTTCAGTTCGCTGTGGTTGCAGACGAGCGGTGGCAATGACAGCATTGATTGCGGGTAAACAAGGAGCCACAGCATGGTGGCTCTGGCTGCAAGGCAAACACACGCGGCTTTGCCGAACAACTGTTATTTGAAAGGGGTTTGCATGCCGTTTCATGGAGGCTGAAGTGCGGTGGAGCTGGGTAATGAAACAGTGGTTAAAGGAAGGGGAGGGTGAGATGGCTTGCAGGAGAAGCACACACATGCTGGGCTGCCCAAGGCACCACGGATAGCTGGCACACAAGCTCCTCGAATGCATCCGCCCCCGGGCGCTAACAGGAGGATCATTGAGCGGCACCAGGCGCGTGGCCGCCCCAGGGCAGCGCCTGCATCCAGTGCGGCTGGCGCGCCAGGCCGCCCTGCAGCTGCAGCGCCACGCCCACCAGGCCGTTAGCGGCAGCCAGCAGCAGCACCGCCCACTTGGCGCGGGGCCACTGCTCCGCAAAGCGGGTGCCATTGAGGGCCAGCACGCCGCCCAGCATGGCCAGGAAGCACAGCAGCGCGTGCTGCTGCTTGGCTGCGGGGCAGGAGGAGGGGGGG
>VIYQ01002161.1:0-10988 GCA_009928355.1 Chlorella sp. CH2018 | reverse complement strand
CTGCCCGCCCCGCCCCGCCCCGCCCACCCCACCTTGTGCTCCCCATCAGGGCTGCTGGTCTCATTCAGGACAGTCACCCGGATCCGGCAATTCTTGCTCTGGGTGGCCTGCATCCCAAGACGGTGTATGCAGCAAGTGTTTGAGGGCACAGCGTACAACATCACCGCCAACTGGCGAAGCATTAATGCACACCTGAGTGCTGATTGGCTGGGCCACGCAGCGCAGCAGCCGGAAATGCTAGCCACAGCTCCCCTCCTCAGAACGTCCAAACACAGTGCGAGGAGGCAGGCAGCAACGCCGCCCACCAAGCAATTAACCTCATGGTCATGCCCTTAGCAACCCACCGGGAAGCGGTGCAGCGAGGTCAAGGACACCTGCTCATGTGTGTACCCTTCCAATTCAGTGGTCTCACACCTACAGGGCCCAGTACAGCACAGGCGACCATGTCAGGGGCATGTGTCCAGACAGCTCAGGGCGGGCCAAGGAGTTAAACCAGTTTCAACCAGTTTGAAACCAGTTTAAAAAACAGCTAAAAGGAGCCAAGCCAGCAGTGCTCACGTGCAGCCGGAGACACACTCCACTGTGGCCTTGCCCATGTGCTCATAGCTGATAAGGTGCGTGAGCACTACATCGTTCGTCTCCGACGCCAGGTCGCCCTGAGCAAAGGAGGGAGGAGACGCAGCACAAGTTGGGCAGAGGCGATCAGAAACACGCGGCTCCCGCGTTCCGCTTGCGACGCCCGCCGGGGAATGGACACGCACTGGAACCCACCCGCACTGACCACGGTTGCATGTGAACAGCCGCAACCCACCTTGACCTCCGTGGTTGTGTCCACCTCCAGCTCAGCCCAGGCACCGGGGGCGGTCGCAATCCAGCCCCACTTCTGATTGGCCAGCTCGGCAGCGGGGCGTTCATTCTTCCTGCAATCGAAAGCAGGGGAGGGTGCAACAGTCCTGTAGTTGGCTGCAAGGGGCGGACCGCTACGCATTGTTCTGATTGGCCAGCTCGGCAGCCGGCTGCTCGCTCGTCCTGCACGGGCTGCACACCGATCGCAAACCGCTGACAAAGGGGCGTCCGCCCAGGGCGAGCTGTAGAACGGATCATGCAACATGAGCACAGGAAGACACGCAACCTGGTGCACAGACGGCCCCATGGCGTGCGTGCCTCAAACACTAGCGTCCCAGGATATCGCCGCATTGGGCAGCCAGCCCCCACTCACCACTCAAAGCCCTCCTGCTGGACCACCACCCGCTCAAAGGCGCGCTGCAGCAGGCAGGCGGAGGAACGCCGCTCGTAGTTGCCGGGGGTCATGGGGGCGGGCAGGGGCTCCTGCAAAGAAATGAACCAGACAACATTCGACCATCAATGTGTCAATGCATGCTGAACCGTGGGCCATGGCTGGGCTGCAGCGAGGCCTATGACACTCTGCAGCAGAAGATGGATGGATGCATGCCTGCCGTGCAAGAGGTCGCCAGGCATTTGCAGTGCTCCACAGCAGCCATCCAATCACTTGTGCCACATCCTCGTCTTCCACATCCAGCCATCTTGAAAACACAAAACCTGTGCATCAGTATCACCTGTGCCACCTCCTCGTCCTCCACGCCAAGTGGCCGTGCCGCTAGTCCCACTGCCGTTTCCTGCGGGGCGCCCAGCAGGTACTGTGCAAGTTAACAACAGCCCCAGACACATACCCTCCTGCCTCCTCATGCATTACTTCAGCCCAGCTGCGCTGCTGAGGCGGCACGTGCAAGGCGCGAACGGCGCAGTTGCAAGGACCACCAGCAGCCACTCGCGCTTGGGCCACAACCACCAGCAGCAATGCCGTTGCTGGGAGGGCACTGTCGGCACACAGGCAGACAGGCAGGCAGCCTCACCTGCGTGAGCGCCACCAGCAGGTCGTTCATGGCCCAGTGGCCGGTGCGGTCCTGGGGGTGCACCTCGTCTGTGGAAGGCAGGAGGGGGGATGATAAAACCCGTATTTGAAAGGCAGGTGTGAACCTGCAGCAGGCGCGGTGCAATCTAAGGGGTGCACCCCGTCTGGCGGCAGGAAGGGTGGGAGCAACCATTGGCAAGCCAGCATGTCAGGAGCAGCTGCAGGCAGCGCAGCTTGCCAGGCGGGAGGGCAGGCAACAGCAGCTGCCAGCTGACGCACGCGAGCAAGCAATGCGACGGCCCTGGCCAGTCACGCACCATAATAGTACAGGTCGCTCTCTTTGGCCTGGCTCTCGTGGTCTCGGAAGGGGATGTGCGCTGCACGCCGGCCAGAGGCAACGGTAGGCGGAGGCCATGAGCCAAGCACAGCACCGCTGGGGGTAGGTTTGTGGACCGGACTGCGCGCAGCGGCGATGGCAGTGCCAGTGCGGCCTGCTGTTCGTCGCGGCGCACCATATGTGACACGTCAGGCCCACACAAATGCCCCAGCTTAACCAATCAGGAGCAGGTGCACCCAGCTGGCAGGGCACGTGCCTTGGAATCCCGTGGCGTTCTCAGCCATCAAGTGGTAAGCGGCGGCGCGGATGGACAGGGAGGGCAGGCCATAGTACTGCCCTGTGGGCAGCAATGGTGAGGCATGCGGGGCGGAGTGTGCGGATCGGCAGCATTGAGCGCAGCAAGAGGGCACTGTAGGGGGAGCAGGCCTCACAATCTGACCTGCACGTGGGCGCTGCACTGCAAGGCCACCCAGCTTGCTCACCGATCACGTTGAACTCGTTCTCAGCGCTGCAGGCGTAATTGGCCAGGTGGGTCCCCGGCTGCCCACAGCGCAGCCAACCGTAATGATTCAGCAGCACCACCGCTGGCCTGCGGCGAGAATGAGGACGCAAACATACAATGCAAGGCACGTTTAACTGCTGAGGGCGGGAAAGGCAACAAAACACTCGGTGCAGGTGACCTGTTGGTCGGCATACCCACGCAACCTGCTGGGCAGCACCGGCGCCTTGCGGCAATAGGAGCCCCAAGGCCGCGCAATCCGACGCACAATTGCAGCAACAGCGTAACCGGCTGTCCTCACTTGTTGGGCAGCGCCAGCAGCTTGCGGAACAGGCGCTCCATGCTGAGCCGCAGCGGGTCCTTGAACTGCTCGTGGGTACCTGGGCCATCGTTCAGGGCAAACTGTGGGGGCGGGCGGGGCACACAGAAGGCGGGTTGGAAGCCGCACTCTGGCTGTGCGAGACACGGTCATCTTGCACTTTCAGATGAGGGCCAAACGAGCACTGGGGGCAACCTGCGGGCAACGGGCAGGGCACGCAAGCAGCTCTGGATCGCCGCTCCGGCTCAGCTGGCAGGAGGAGCTTGGGAGCTCAGCGCCCCGGCCCATCCTGCCTACGACTGGCATGCACTTGCACTGGGCAGCACATGACACCACGAGACCCACATCCTAAGGCACTCGCCTCCACAACCACCAGGTCCACATCATCTTGCACCATGTCGTTCACGCACACAGTGAAGATGCCTGCGCGGCATGGGATGGGACAAAGGGCTGGGTTTGCCAGCAGCTCCCAATAATATGCCCTGGAACTGCACATCGTAACGCGGGGGCAGGTGCAGCAGGGGCAGCAGCATCACCACAAGTCCAGCACAGGGGTTGAGGCACCCCTCGGCAGCCTTGCCCCAAGGCACCTGAGGTGCTGCCGCCAAAGGCAGGGTTCTTCAAAGTGTGATCAACCGAAGCTGTCGGAGAGGGGGAGATCTCCCGCAGCCAGTTGAACCAACGTGCCACGTATGGTCCGCCTGCAGCAGGAAGTTGGCATGGTTGCGCACGCACTGTGGCACGCTACACTGGCACCAAGCGGCAACAGCAATAGCACAAGGTCCTGCGCCATGCCTGCACTGCGCCACCAGCATGCCCCGGCGCAACACACCAGCCCCAGCAGCTGCGTAATGCAACAGCAGTGCAACTGCTCGCACCGTGCAGGGCTCCCTGTCCTGCCGTGACCGATCCGCCCAGTGTGGAAACTGAAATGGGGTCTCCTGCAGCACCCGCAGGAGCGGCAAGGAGGCTTGAGTTGAGCCAAGAGCATGCAGCGTCGGCAGCCACCCAGTCGCCGGCTTGAGCAGCGAGGCAGCGCCAAGGTGCACCCACAGCCGTGCTGTGCAGCAGCAGCTGCATACAGGGTGCAGCCAGTCGGCAGAGCTGCGAGCTGGTGGGTGCTGAGCCGGGCCAGGTGCTGGCAGCCAATCAGACGCAGCACGCCGGACAAATATGAGAGCGCACCCGACAGCAGCTTGTGCACAAAGCGGCGCATGCGGGCCGGGTCTCCGATGCTGTACAGCCCTCGGCGCAGCGAGCGCTGCGACAGGAAGGGCGTGTACTGCCACATGTGCTGCACGATGGCTGGCTTGTACTGTGGGCAGGGCGGCGCAGGAGGGGGGCGCAGGTAAGTGACGGTGTGCCGGTCCTTCGAGGCAACCATGGGCTGCATGCATGCACAGCACGTCGGCAAGCGGCACATCGTCACCTGTGGCAGCTGGGGCACCGCCCCTCCGACCAGTCTGGTGGCGTTGCTGCCTGCCGCTGGTTCAGGCACTGCAGCGGTGTCTGTCGGAGCTGCTGGCTGCGGCGACGGGGCGTGTTCTGGTACCACTGGCGGCGGCGTGGGGGCGGCAGTGGCGTTGCACGGCGGCAGCGGCACCGCCGCCGCTGGTGTCTTTGGCCGCAGCGAGCCCATGGCTGTCGTGAGCCCCGCAACCAGCTGATCGCGGTGGCCCGGTCGCACGGCTGCCACGACCAGCAGAAAAACAAGGAGTGCTGCGCAAGCTGCTGCCAGCACCCGGCGCGGCGTGAAGGGGCTGCGCGGCTGGCTGCCGGCCAGCACAAAGCCCGACATGGTGAAGGGGGCCGGCGCGCCCCTCAGCCGCGGGGCTGCGCCACTTTGAGTGGCTGGCGGCCTTTGGGGCGCTTCCTACGCGCCCTGCACCTTTGCGAGAACTCAACCGAGCGTATGGAGACTGGCGGGCAGGGCATCAATGGGGGGCACTTGCCCCCGCCGGGTGCCGCCTGCTGCTGCCGCCGGCGCCGCGGTGCACCGGCCAGGGCCCCTGCTAGCCTTGGCCCTTGCCGCCCCTTGCCATCAGCTGGCCGATGTGAACCCGTGCTGGTGTATGAAACTGTTATGGCTCCAAGATGCAAGCATGACATGATGGGTCTGGCAGCGAAGCTTGAAGCATGTTGCCCCGATGCATGCACGCCCAGTGGGCACCTAGACGCATTGAAGGCCGGCAGCAAACACCAGCCGCACGGCTTGCAAACCGGTCTTGCGTGGCCAGCACAGCCTGAGAGGGGTGCTGTGCGCACACCGCACTCAGCTGCAGCCGGCAGCTGTGGCATCGGCCCTTCTGCTGATCACGCCCAGCAGGACGCACAAGGGTGCCTTCAGCGGTGAATTGGCAGCGAGTTGCGCGGCTCGGGAGCAAGGAGGGTCGTTGGGCTGCGACTCGCCGGTGATGCTGTGCATTCCACCGCATTGGCAGGGACTGGCCTAGCTGCACGCATGCGCATCTTTAGAGTTACAGTCTGAACTGGAATAAGTGAAGCAACGTATGGCTCGAATGAAATGCCGATGGATGGGTGTTTGGCTGCTGCAGCGCGCTCCGCCGGCCCAGTCGGCGCAACCCGGCGGCTGTAGCATGTTGTGTTCAGTTTACCACTTGCTGCGACTGATTTACGCAATGCCATCCTCGAAGAAGCCTGTAGCAGTGGTTAGGAAGCCAGCCGCACATGTCAGCAGGCCAGCAAGCCCAGCATGTATGACCTCCCAAGTGCGACGCTGTCTTTCAGCATGCAGCTCCAAGCCACAGCAGCGGGCCCCGCAGTACATCTGCAGCTCCCGCCAGCCAGCTCACCGTCCCATGTCGTCTTGCCCTGGTCGTCCAGCAGGCCCAGCCGCTTGAGCCGCCGCTCCGCATAGTACTCCATATTCTTCAGCCTGCAGTGTGTAAGTTCAGACGCAGTAAAAAACGGGGCCTCAAGCGGTGCAAGACACGGGTTCGCAACCCAGGAGGTCAGCCAAGGTTGACATCGTGCGCCTCGCCCCCATGACTGCCCTCATCTGGCAGCGGGCAGCCACACCCAGCCAGCCAGCCAGTGTTTCTTAGCCAGCCAGGTTATCTAAAACCCAGCATGGCGGGAGGCAGCTGGTCAGCCTGCCAGCCTGGCGGAGGGCAGCACACCTGCCGATGCGGTCCTCAAAGTAGCGCAGCGTGGCATCCAGTGCCTCCTTCTCCCCAAGCCGCACACGCACCGCCGCCGCGCGCCGGCTGCCGGGCGTGAGGCTGCCGCTGCAGGGGCGGAAGAGGCGGGGTGCGGTGCAGTGCAGTGGCGTGGGATGTGTGCTCGGCAGACCAATCCAATTTTGAGCGGTTCAGGGGGCAGACGCGCGCAGAGCAGCAGCACCAACCAGGCGGTGTCAAAGTGTGCTGCAATGAGCGCACCCATTGAGCAGGGCAAGGTCCTCGTCAATGGTTGTGGGGTACCCAGCCAGCGCCGCGCTGCAGCCGTCAATCAGTTGCTGCGGCGGGGCGGCAGGGGGCGGTGTGCGGGATGTCGGGGTGCGGTTCGGCTCTGCTCAGCCATGCGCAGCAATAGGTCAAAAGAGGGGGTGCCGCACTGGAACCCAGTGCCATCCCACCTGGTAGCAGGCGCGCTCGTTGTCCTCGCTGACCGGCAGCTGCATGTGCTCCCACGCCTCGTTGCGGAAGATGGACTCCAGCAGGAAGCAGTCGGCGCCTGTAGCACAATGATGGGTGCAAGCGCCTGAAAGTCGTAACGAGGCTGGCATGATTGAGAAGGCATGAGGTGCAAGGCAGCCAGCATCAACCGGGTCTGGCCAAGCACCCGACAGGTGCACCAGCAACAGTGCCATAGAGCACGGACCTGAGAGGTTGAGCAGGCGCAGCAGCGGCAGCAGGCTGGCGTCGGGCGCGGCGTCGGCCCGCAGCACAAACTCGGTTGCCTGCATGGATGGGCGGGGGCGACATCCAATCCATGGAGCCATTGACTGAGTGGACCTGAGGGAAGTGGCGCACGCACTGCATACCACGCTGGGGCTGCTCAACCGCAACGCTGCTCAACCGCCACGCCACACGCGCCCAAAAGCTGCACCTGCTGCAGTCCGTTGGTCTCCAGGATGTCGATCTTGTCGTCAAAGTTGCGCTCCTCCTCGCTGAGCTCCAGGGTCAGCGCGTAGCTGGCCTGCACGCAAGGCGACAAGGCCGATCATTCTGGCGATGCGGGTAAGTGCACCCGGTGGCCATCAGCATGCGGTCTGCACGCACCAGCAGTCTAGCTTGCAAACAACCGAGACTGACCCCCCTCAGCTCACCCTGTTGACCAGCGGGTCAATCATGCCATGATCCACCAGCACCTGGCCGTCTGCAGCAGATGCAAAACAGCGATGCCACGGTTTACACGGCGCCCTGCCGCAGCAACAGCGCAACCGCAGGCCTCATGCTGCATCCACACTTCAATGGCAGGCATGCTGAAGCCAGCCTCTGTTCGTTCCCACCTGTCTTCTGGGGCCCAAAGTCCATGGCCACAGCTTCGCCTGCCTCCATGGCTGCTGCCGCCTCCATCACCAGCGCGGGAGCGGCGCCCGCACCAAACAGCCCGCCCACCTGCTTCACCTGCCAGCCGCTGCTGCGTGCGCCGCCGCGCTGATGCTGCGTCTGCAACAGCACACATGGGTGCAAAGCCATGGCCGGCTCGTGAGTCAAAAGGGAACCTATACAAGAGCTGCCTGATGCCTACTTGAGGTCACAGGCTAAAGGAACACCAGCTTGCACAAGCCGCCATTCACAGCTTGTGAGTACCTGACGCCCCCCTTGAGGTTTGCGCAGCCTCAAAGAATGCACAAGCTCTTCAATGCAGAATGCAACAGCGAGTCCCAGCCCAGCTCACCATGTCAGCAAGGGGCACGAGCGCGAGGTTGGCGCCGTCCAGCGGCGCATGCGAGCGGGCGCGCACCGTGCAGGCCGCCCACAGGAATGCGTCAAAGGAGAAGACTGCGGGGGAGGGCGGCAGGGCAAAGAAGGCTCTCAGCTAAGTTTGGGGCAAAGCGGCAACAGGCTGGGTTGCAGAATACGACAGCTCATCGCCATGCATGCATGCGGCACGCTTGCAAGGCTCATCAGAAGCCAACAGCAATGCGGCAGTCGACCTGCCGAGCGGCAGTTTCCCCACCTGCCGGGTCAAAGGCCTGGGAGTTGGGCTGCAGCAGCTGGGCTTGCAGCTGCTCGTACCGCTGCTGGAAGTAGGCCCTGCAGCAGGACGGGCAACAAGCAACAAGGCATGTTCGGATCCGTGCAAGCAGCAGCAGAGGCCTTAACTGGGCTAGGCAGCTTGGCTACTGCTCATGGGAGGCGGGCAGCCACGGGCGTTCGGCAGGCTGCAGCAGCGCGTGCAGCTGCTGCATGCAAGCATCAGCTTGGCACTTTAAAGGCCTGTCCCAGCAGCTCAGGGTGGCATGTACGCAGGCAAGCAGGCACGGGCAGCAGGGCACGCAAGGAGCCACCCCCAGGCAGGCGGCCCAGCTGTCGCTGCTGATGACCCATCCAATCTGCCACGCCACAGACGCAGCCTGCCCAGCACGCAGCGCACCTGTAGGCCATCGCCGTCTGCAGCGCCTGGCTGCCCTGCAGCTCCTTCAGGTCTTCCTCGCTCCACTGCACCGGGCTGCCACTGTCGGCGGGCAGCGCTGCAAGGTAGGGCGCCCAGCGGCTGCTCGCGCCTTTGGCCCGCTCGTGCAGCAGGAACAGAGCCACCGCCAGCCACGGCTCCAGCCTGCAGGGGATGTCAGGAGTTCTGAGGAGGTTGGGGGCGGGATGGAGCACCAGGCGGGTTGGTGCAATGGAGCAGAGGGTGGCAACACACAATGCACCCGTTCGCACCCAGCTCCCTCACAGCCCTCACGCACCCTTGCAGGTGCTGGCCGATGTCGCTCTGCGCCGCTGTTTCTGCAGTGATCCAGGCCGTCGCAGGAACCGCAAACAGCTGCTCGCCCGCCTTCACGGGGCGGGCGCAGACGAGGCCCGCGGCGCTGGGCGCCACCGCCTGCTTGGCGGCGTCCACTCCCGCCGCCGCCAGCCAGGCCGTCAGCCCCTCTGCCTGCGCCGTGGCTGCTGCATGGACTGGGGACAGGCGCTGCACGCGGCTGGGGCGCCTGCCGGCCGGCCGGGGCACAGCTGTGCGAGGCTTGGCCTGCGGGCAGCGCGCAGCGGGCGCCCCCGCTGGCCGGGTGGCTGCTGCTGCTCGTGCAATCTCCATGGGTGGCAATTGGTGCGACAATGCGCGTTGCTGGGCAAGGAGAAGGGGAGATGGCGCGTCCCAGCTGGCAGTGCTCGATGGAGCGATCAGAGCGGCCCTGGCAGCCCGTGTGATCACTTGATGCAAGCCCAGATCGGCGTGACCCGCCAGCCCACTCAGGCAGGCGACACTGCAGCGAGTGCGGCCGCTGCGGGCGCCTTGCGCTTCTACCTGGCCCTCGCCATTCCTTGCAGCACTCGAGGGTGTATCAGAAACAGTGCCAGACCTGTCCGTGACCCCAACGCTGCGAGTGGCGGCGGCCAGAGGCCAGGAGGGCGCTGCAGCCGCTGCCGCAGCCTTAGATCGACCGTGAACTCTCACCAGGCGCTGGTGAGAGCGCGGAGCGGTCGCCACAAGAGCTGCTTTTCCTTCCGCCCCACCGCCGCCGCTCGCTGCCGCTGCCGCCGCCTGACGCTGTTCCTTTGGCCTGCCACCACAGGATCCACGCAGGTCATGAGCGCCCCTGCGGCAGCTGGGACGGCAGGCAGCAGGCCGCTCGGCGGCGACGCCGGCTACAAGCGTCTGGTGCGCGGCTGGCTGCCACTTGCTGGGTGCTGCCGCCTGCCCTTGCGCCCTGCGCTGCAGCCACCCGATTTGCTTCATGTCAGCTCGCGTTGCAGCTACTGCATGGGCGCCGAGTGCACTCATGATGCACCCGGTGCAGGTGCGGCTGCTGGCGCGCGCGTTCTATTCGGGCGAGTGCCCCCCACGAGAGCCTGAGGAGGAGGTGCCGGCGGGGCAGCGCATCGTGCGCCGCGACAAGGTGCGATCGCTGTGCCCGTTGATGGCTGGTGGGGTTGCTGTCGGTGGGGCAGCACGTGGTACGGAGCAGTGAGGTGTGCTCCACGTGTGGACGAGACAGCAGCCTGCCTTGGCCGGCACACAGGTAGGCTGAGCTGCCGCAAAGGTTGGCACACATGCTCATGTCGTTGCCCAACCTAGCTGCCCAACCTCGCAGAATGAGTACAAGTACCTCGGCGTGCTGCTGCTCGACTTCCTGGCAGCGGCGCACGGCTACGTGAAGGATGCAGCGATTGTGCAGCAGGTGGGTGGGCTGGCCAGGCAACCGTGTTGTGCAGGCAGGCTGGGTTGGTAGGCAGGCCGCCCAGAGCATGCAGCTTGACTTGACTTGACTTACCAAGCGGGCTCGGAGCCAGCGAGGCTCGCACTGCAGGCAGCTCCAAGCTGCTCCCTGATTGCCCAATCCTGGCGCCCTGGGCTTTGCTGTGCAGCTGGGCGTCAGCGGCAAGGTGGCAAACCGCGCGCTGCGGTACCTGCAGGGCGAGGGGCTGCTGGCATCGGGTGCGTTCTGCTATTGGAATGCCACATCAGATTGCACTGCAAGCTGCTGGCGTTGCCTGCTGGTTGAGTGCCGGCTTGCCTTGGATGCTCTCGCCATTCAACGGCAGCCAGATGCTCTTGCATGGCCACTCAGCCCCGCTGCGCCTGCTGTGCTGTGCTGCTGTGCAGAGGTGACCAAGACGCGCGTCAAGCGGCAGAATGTGGAGCAGCCGGACGACCCGGAGATCGAGGCCCGCACCAGCCAGCTGACCAACACGTGGTGGTGGGTACTGAGCAGCTGGTCTGCTGTGGGGGAGCCTGGATGTGCCTCCTTGGTGGCACACGTCTGGTGCACTCAGCCGTCTGCGCTCCACTCCTATGGTTGCACCACCCACCCATCCACCCACCC
>VIYQ01002156.1:0-20467 GCA_009928355.1 Chlorella sp. CH2018 | reverse complement strand
GGCGGGGGCGGGGCGGGGACAAGTTGTTGGGCAGGGGCTGGGCTTAATTGCCCATTGGAGTGGCACTCAGCCTCTGCTGTGCTCGCTTGGCTCCTCACTTTTGTCGCCACAAGCCTGTCCCCACAGCCCCCACGGCCTGTCCCCACAGTCCCCACAACCCCTTCTGCCTCTCTGCAGGTGGCACTTGCGGCGCCAGCAGCGACGAGCTCATGGTGCTCCCAGAGCTGCCTCAGGTGGGGAGCGGCAAACTGCAGTGCTCTCCAAGCCTTGCCTGCATGGCAGACAGCCCTGCATCCTCAGCCTGCAGCTGGCACAAGTTGGAGGAAGCATGGCATACAGCGCATGCGCGCTGCACCGCAGCTTGCTAGCAGACTCTGATGGTGTGCATGGTGGCAATATGGACCCTGTTGCAGGGTCTGGCGTCTGGGGAGGTGGATGTGCGCAGCGTGTGGGGCATCGACCGCTTCACTCGCAAGTGAGGGCAGGCAGGGGGCCAGGGGCCAGCACTTGCGACCTCAGCGGCTTGTGGGCGCGAGGCTGCCTGTAGAGTGCTTGCACAGATTGCCAAG
Source organism: Chlorella sp. CH2018 (assembly GCA_009928355.1). Classification (NCBI taxonomy): domain Eukaryota; kingdom Viridiplantae; phylum Chlorophyta; class Trebouxiophyceae; order Chlorellales; family Chlorellaceae; genus Chlorella; species Chlorella sp. CH2018. Next base: position 19,898 of record VIYQ01002156.1, on the reverse strand, counting down.
CTGTGCCATGCTGTGCATGGGTTTGGTGCTGAGCGTGCATGTTGGAAGTTAAGATCCAACTCAACCCTACCCTGCTCCCCCCGCCAGGAGCCTCTGGGAGGCACTGGGGCGCTGCCCCCAGCTGGGCAGCCGGCTGAGCGGTGCGCTGGACCTGGCGCGCTGCCGATTCATCGATCAGCAGCTGCTGCCCACACTCAACCGGCAGGGCGAGAAAGGATGGTGAGAAGCAGCTGTGCGGTGTTGATGGGCAACCGACTGATGGCGGGGCAGCCGGCATGCCAACCCCTGAGCAGCTTTCAAGCAGTGTCCAGATCATTGTCTGCTCTCTGCGTCCCCCACGGCCATTTCATCAGGGACCTTGTGAAGGCGCTGCAGCAGCTGGCCACTCGGGGGGATGCCGGCCCAGACGCCAACGCCACCAGTGCGGCCGCCATGCTGCTGATCCGAGTCATCCAAGGCGTGGGTGAGAAGTGGGTTTTGAATTGGTGGGTAATGGATGAAACGAATAGCCATGCTGCTTGGCTGAGCGGTCCAGCGGTCGTGTTTGACGGGTGGGCTTGGTGGTATGAGCAGTTAGGGGCGGGCGGTGTGAGACACGGTTTGCGAACAGGCTGTTCACCTGGCCCACATTGTTGCAGAGACGTTCCACAACCGGGGGCAGCCGCGACCCGCGGAGGAGCGAGAGTGGTTCAGGGCGCACCCCAAGGCAAGCTGGGAGAGGGTGCTGGTGGCATGTCACGCCAACCCACCCACCGCAAGGCCAACCACTGCTGCTTAGTGCAGCCTTCCACACAGCCCTGGCTGGCTTCTTGTGCCCTGCCCCCTTGTGCAGGGCGACGGCGTGGTGCTGCTGCGCGACGGCGGCCTGCCTGCCGGCTCATTTGTGGGGGAGTACCTGGGAGAGCTGTACGCCGCGTGGCGCTGGCTGGAGCGGGACAACCGCACCCGTGAGTAGCGATTGATTGCTTGGGAACTATCATTCTGGTGCTGCACATTGGCTCCCGCGCAGCCTTCTGGCTCCTGTGCACCCTTTACACCCCGACTGCCCCCCAACATGCCCTGCCGTCCCAACCCTGCCCCTTGCAGGCGGGCGGGGCCCCATCTCCTCCAACCGCCGCATGTTCCTGCGCCTGGGCACCACCGACGAGTTCTACAACATCACGCTGGAGCGCCCCGCAAGCGACGCCAAGGGCTACGATGTGCTGTTCGTCAATGTGAGCCGCCCGGGAGTGCCGCGCAGCCATTCACGCCCCTCCTCCCCCCTACTCCCGCACTCCAACCCCCCTCCTTCTGCCGCCAGCTTCGCTCACCCAACTACCCTGCTGTCACTCCTCATGATCACATGTGCAGGCTGCCGCCAAAGGCAACTTCACGGCCCGCATGTGCCACAGCTGCGAGCCCAACTGCAAGACGGTGCCCATGGTGGTGGGCGGGCGCTGCACAATCGGTGCGTGGGCATGTGCAGGCTGTTGGGGCAGGGCGCATGCCTGATGCCCCTGTCTCCTGCCACAGCCTGGGGCTGCCCGATCCAAATGCCTCATGTGCCATCTTCTTGTACCTACTGCCGGCAGGCGTTTGGACCACACGGGAGGTGGCCGCCGGCGAGGAGCTCACGCTGGACTGGTCCTGCGAGACAGGTGGGTGGTTGTTCGGACACAAATGGAACCATGATCTGCATTCGTCGCAGAATGTACACACCAGCTGCTTCAGTCGTGAGAGCCGTCCTGCTGCCACAATGGCTCATTGGCTTGCGTCTGCCCCACCCAGTCCCAAACATGCCCACGATTTGCCTGCCATTGGTCGCGACCCTGCTCCAGAGAACGACCGCGAGTTCCGGCACGCCACCTGCCTGTGCGGCTCGGCTGCCTGCCGCGGCTCCTTCCTCTACCTGTCCAAGCAGGACAGCTCGGGCCCGCTGCAGCAGGTGGGTAGCTGATGCAATGTTTGAACCAGCACCACAAGGCATTGCCGCTCCTTCTGGCTGCTCCTGGACAGCCACCTGTGCCCTGTGCTGCGCAGCAACCTGACTCGAAGTCACCACAGCCCCACCTGTACCACAACCTGCGTGTTATGCAGTACGCGGCGACGCACCACACCTTCCTGGATCGCTGCCGCATGCTGCTGCACGTGGCGGCAGAGCAGCAGCCGACCCAGCAGGAGGCGGCCTGCTTGGCACGCCACGGCTTTGGAGAGTCGCTGCTCACAGATGGTGGGTGGGTGTTGTGTGTATGTGGCGTTTAAACGAGTGCACGCGAGTCACTCATTCATTTAGAAGTTTGTCCACCTGGCTGGCTGCTTACCCTCCTGCTCTGAGGTTGTGCCCTGTTTGCGCTATTTTCTTCCCCTGCTGCAGGCGTGCCGGGGCAGGGTGGCGTGCCGCTGCCCGCCTGGCTCAAGCGCTTTGCGGCGGGGGTGCTGGAGTTCATTGAAGAAGAGGCCCAGACGCTGCCCGCCCTGCTGCTGCGCAAGGGGCGGGGCAGGAAGGGCAAGCGAGCAAGCGGCACTTCTGGGGATTTGGTAGACCTTGCAGAGGAAGAGGAGGAGGAAGACGAGGAGGGAGAAGAGCAGAGCGAGCATGGCGGCCGGGGCGATGATCAGCCGGCGGAAGCAGCGGCGGCATCGTCGGAGGAAGCGGCCGAGGTGGCAGCGGAGGTGGAGCATCACCGCAAGGCTCGCATTCAGGCCCTGGCCATTGCCATGGACAAGGCCAAGCTGCTACTGCGCCACCAGGCACGCACCGGGGCCAGCTTGGGGTTGCAAGTGCTTGTTTTTGGTGTAGGTTGTCCTCACTGGCTGCTTCCCTGTTTGTGACCTGCACGCTCCTCTGAATGAGCCCGCTTGGGTGTGCCGCTCTCCATGCACATCGCCTCATGTGTTTTGCCCGTCTCCTTCCCTTGCAGGAGGACGGCGGGTCGCGCGCGCCCCCGCTGCGCCTGCTTTCTGAGCGCGAGGCTGTGGGGTTCCTCTGGTCTGATGACGACTCGTTGGCGCGCAGGTGGGGCAACAATGCAGTGATTGGGTGGAGGGAGGTAGCCACCCGACCGACATGTTGCTATGATTTTCTGTTGCCTGCAAAGGCAGTGGGACACCCGCCTGACCACCAGCTGTCCTGCCCCAGCCACTCACGCTCTCCCACCCCCACCCCCTTGCAGGGCGGTGGCCAGCCTGGCCACCTTCACCGAGCGCCAGGTGGCGGACAGCCTGGTTCAGGGGCGCAAGCCGCGCAACGCGGGTGGGTCTTGACGCTGGCTCTCTGCTTCAGCCGGGGCCACGCTGTTTTGTTACGCCATCGAGTTGGCATGCGGCCCTCTGTGCATCGATCCCGCTGCCCCCCCACCCCACCCCATCACCCCATGCGCAGCGCCGCCCTCCTGGCTGGAGGGCACAGTAGATGCGGAGACGTTTGAGCCTGTGGAGCCTGTAGCTCGGCGCGGCCCCCGCCTGGGCATTGCAGGCCGGCGCCAGCAGGGCGCTGCCATGCTGGGCGCGCTGCCGGCTGCACCCAGCAGCAGCGGACTGGGCGGCGGCGGCGGAGCGAGCTCCAGTGGCGGCGCCGCACTGCTGCAGGTGGCCGCTGCTCGCAGCGATTCTATAGGGCAGGCCGACCAGCAGGCCCTGAACGGCATGCAGCAGCTCATGGGCTCACCGCGAGCAGCACAGCAGGCACAGCAGGAGGAGGCAGCAGCAGGCATGGATGTGGATGATGCCTCTGGCCAGGCTGAGCAGCAGCAAGGATCGGCAGCTGACGATGCACAGGACCAGCGGCAGGGCAGGCCAGCGGCTGCGGCGGAGCAGGGGGAGCAGCGAGAGGAGCAGGAGCAGGAGCAGCAGGATGAAGAGGAGGGAGAGTTTGAGACGCTGGCTGAGCAGCTGGAGAGCATGCTGGAGGAGGAGGGTGGGTGCTGTGCTGGGGAGTGCGGGGTGGGCCAGCGCTGGATGGTCTGCATGCAGTCACAGCACCGTGGCATCCCTTGTGCATGCGCATGAGAGTTGCAGCAGCCGGTCACAATGCCTGGGCCTGCCTTCCCCACAACGCTCGCAGTTGTGACCACGCTGGAGGACGCACAGGCTGCTCTACGCAAGCTGGCTGCGGTGCTGCGGGCGGCGGGTGCGGGCCATGCCGGCCTGCACGACCTGCTGCTCATGTATGCCTCGGTGCAGGTGCGCGGGCGGGGCAGGAAGGCCCGGATTCGAACGTGAGGGCTGCTTGTGCCTTGCGGGCTTTGCATGCAGGTCTTCAATTGAGATGGGTGACTCGTTGGGACCAGCCTGAGTGCGTTCCTGACTGACACCCCGCTCCGCTGCCGTAATGTGTGTGCAGCGCTGGATCGGCATGCCAGAGTACAACATCTTCACCGCACAGCTGGCCAATGTGAGGGCTGCTTTTGGTTGATGCCCATCTTGGCGCCTTCTGCCCCTGCTGTCGCCCAGTTCCCTGCACCCGATGCTCAGCTGTGCTTGCAATGCTTGCCAGCTGGCCCGAGGAGCAGCGGCGCAGTGTACATGGCGCCACAGCGCACAGAGCACTGCCTGGGCGCCTCTTTGCATGCCGCCTACTTTCTGCCTTCAGATCACTGCGTGCGCAGGGCGAGGAGGGCGGGCGGTACCGCTCCCAGCACCTGTGGGCCACCCTGTCCTCTTGGTGGCGCGCCGGCACCAGCACCGACCCAATGGTGGCGGTGAGATGCTTTTGCTGCCGGCTCTGCTCACCGCGCCTGTCAGCCCTCACACTGCTGTAATGTTGCTGCTGGGCCTTCACACCTGTCAATTGCACTGCCCCCTCCTCCCCGCCATGCACAGCTTACCAACGACCGGCGCGGCTGCCTGAACCTGCCTGAGCCCGAGTGCTGCTATCTGCCGGTGGGTAACGAGCACTAGAATTGGGAATTGAGAGGTCGTGCACCGCACATGTTGAGACGCATGCCGGCAGGCCAGCTGGTTGCACTGCACGCTCGGACGACAGAACTGAACAGCTGTCTACACATGGATGTGCCTGCGTGCAATCCCGCCAGCTCGCCCTCTTACCTCACTCTGCCCTGCCCCTCCACCCGCTGCCCCAGATTTTTGCCAGCGGTAACTACGTGCGCAAGGGCCACCGCCGCACGCTGCTGCGCCACATCGCCACGGCCCCCAAGTCGTCCTGGCCCACCTCCACGCCCTTCACCTTCAAGAACCTGTACAAGTGAGTGGAGCGACTGGCTGCTGGGCGCTCGAACATGCAGCGCTCGTTTGAAATGTGCGATGCTGCGAGGCCGTGGCACGTGTCCACTCGGCCTCCCAACCGGCCAGCAGCCCTCTGCCGCTCTGCACCCTGCTGAGCAGCACAGCCAAGTGTGCTGTTTGTGTTGTGACCCTGGATGGTTTGCCGCATTCATTTCTGCCAAACTACAGCCAGCACAACTGTGCGTCACTTTGCCATTCCACTGTGGACCCGCAGGGTGTATGGCAGCCCGCAGCTGGACGCGCTGCTGGAGGACAGCGACGAGCGGCTGCAGGAGCTGCTGCAGGAGCTTGGATCCGCCTTTTGAGGGAGCTTAACAGGGTGCCAAACTTTTCTGATCAGTGTGCCGAACCGTTCATCAAGCCCTCTGAAGCTGGGCAGCCTTCGGGCTGAGCATTACCCAGCAAGCAAAAACGCCCGCGCCAGTGAGCCAGCTTGGTGTGCATTGGCGGAAGCCTTCTGAACCCGACTTCATGCTCTGCCCTGTAAATAGCTTCGATCCGAGTGCAGGATCACAAGAACCGGACGCAGCAACTGGTTGGGTGCGCACATGACAGCGGTGGATGGATGGGAAGATTTGGTCAGGCGTGGCTCGCAGTCAACAGGCTGTGCAAGTTGGGCATGCATTGGTCAGTCGTCAAGAGGGCACACAATCAATGGGAAGATGTACACACGCGTATGATAAGCTAGACACAGGCAGTGCCCAGTGGGGCAACGGCTCGCTACGCCTTGCGCTTGGCTGGCGTCAGCCGCTGGCCATCAACACCGTTCACCGCCCTCACTTCGCTGCCGCCGCCAGCGTTATTATTGGCTGCTGCCGCATCCTTTGCTGGCGACTGCGGCTGACCCTGCTGCGCCTGCTGCCGCCCTTCGCCGCCACCCTGCTGCTGCGCCTGCTGCTGCTCGCTCTGGCCCGCCGCCGCCGCCGCGGGCGCTGCGCCTTGCTGCGCCTGCCGCGGTGCAGGCAAGCTGGGGCCCGGCGCCATGCCGGCCCGCTCCATTTGCAGCATGGCAGCCGCCAGCGCTTCATCGGGCAGGTTGAGGCTCTCCAGCTTGCCGATGTTGAAGGAGGGCGCGCGGCCGGCCGCAAACAGAGAGGCTGCTCCATCCGGCAGCGAGCCCTGCGCCATCAGCAGCTGCTCCAAGTCCCCGCTCATCATGCCCTGCAATGGGACGGGAGGGGAGGAGAAGGGGAGGAGGGCCAAGACCGGCAGCTTACAGCAAGCGTTTGCAAAAGGCAAGCGGCAAGCGTCTGCAGAAGCGCCTTGCACAGCCCGAACCGTCACACATTGGCGCACGCTACAAGCACAGCCAAGCGCACCGCAGGGATCGAGGGGAAGTTGGCCAGCCCCGCCAGCTGTGGCAGGCGGGACAAGTCTCCTCCAAACAGCCCACTGAGGCCAGCCAAGCTGAGCGCTGCTGAGGGGCCGCCAGCTGGGCCGCCCGGCGCTGGACCGGCAGGCTCAGGTGCCCGCCCAGCCATTGGTGCCGGCGGCGGCATGCCCCCGCCTGCTGCTGCAAATGGCGTGGCGGCGCTTGGCGCGCCGCCAGAGCCGTTGGCTGGCAGCTGCGCCGCATCGGCAAATGCAGAGGTGCCGGCTGCGTCACGGGGGCTGCCGTCCCGCCCGCCGCCACCACCGCCGCCGCCGCCGCCAGCGGCAAGGCCGGGCAAGGAGGCCGGCATGCGGGGCGGCAGGCCGGGGTTGCCGGCCAGCCCGGCCAGTTGGGGTGGCATGCCGCCTGCAGAGGGCGGTTGCAGTCGGCAGCACACTCAAGAGTCAGAGCCTCAGGAAATCGTACCCCTCCCCAGTAGTGCTGACAGCAACGTTGCCCATGGTGAGAGTAAACCACACCCAAGCAGCCCACACTCGCACAGGCGCGCCAGTTCCTTACAACAAACAACCACCCCTTCCCACCCGCTGCGCCATGAAGGAAGGGTGACATCGCCCGCAGCAGCGCTTCGCTCGGCAGCCCGCCCGCCGCCCCCATGAAGGCTGACGCCATGGCTGGGTTGAACGCTGCTGCCGCTGCCGCCGCCGCCGCCGCGGGCAGGGGCGGCGCGCCCGGCAGCGCCCCTGGCAAGGCCGGCGGTGGCGAGCTGACATTGCCGCCCTCTGACGAGTTGGGCTGGCCAAAGCTGGGCACTCCGCCCATCATGGGGCCCAGCAGCGGCTCGGTGGGCATGGGCAGGGCTGCGCTGTCCAGCGTGCCTGTGGCCAGGAACTGCTCAGAGTCCACTGGATAGATGGCCCAGCCGGGGTGGCCCTGCTGCCACCACGCCGCCACCGCCTGCGGCTGCAGCTGGCGCACCTGGGCAGAGGGCGGGACGGGGAGGAGGTGGGGGAGGCTGAGGTGGCATGCTTGGCACAGGGAGGTACCGCAAGCATGAGTTGAGGGGACGGTTGCGACCAGAAGCAGCTCATGGCATGGTGCACGACCAGCACAGACGACAGGGTCGACAAACACGGGGCCTGGTGCGCCAGGCAGCCAGCGACAGACCGGGGCGGGCTGCCAACTATGTTGGCCCTGCCTGTCGCCCCACCCCACCTGCTCGCGCTGTGCGGGCGTCTGCTGAGCCATGAGCGTGGCCTCCATGGTGGTCTGTGCGCCCTCCTGCGCCTTCTTGGTCAGCAGGCCTGTGTGATGGGGGAGAGGAGGGAGGGAGGGGGAGGCTGGGCAGCTGTGGGCATGGCGACATTGCATTGCAGAGTAGCTCAGGGTCACAGACGCGTCGCAGCAAACATGGGTGCCTTGCTGAGCAAGAGAGAGCGTCCCCTGGCCAAAACACGCAAACCCAACATCCAGCGTGCCGCAGGGCGGGCTCGGCCCCAGCTACAGCTGAAGCTCACCCACAGGTCGGTCCAGGTCCACGTCCCCCAGCCGGCAGGTGAACAGCAGGCCCACATCCATATTGGACTTGTCGGCGTACCTGGGAAGGGGGCAGGGAGGGGCAGATGGGCAGTCCCAGTCAGCCGGTTGGGTTGCACGCACAGCCTCGGCTTCGGAAGCGCAGGCAGGCAGGGAGGCATGGCGCACAACAACTCACTGGTATCCCTGGATCCATCCCTGCTCCCCACCACAGCACAGCACAGCACAGCACAGCACAGCACAGCACAGTCCCTCCGCACCAGATGCGCATGCGGTTGTCTGCGACCACAGCGCGCATGGCGTGGTCCCGTGCCTCCTCCCACTTCTCCTTGCTCAGCTTCAGCACCTGCGGGCAGGGGGGTGGGCTGGGCCTGGACTGTCGGCGAAGCAGGACGCACGTGGGCCCGCAGTGAGACTCCATGCAGAGAATGCACAGTTCGTTTCACTTGCGTGCAGTCGGCAACTGCCATGTTTGGCAAACTGCCATCAGAGGTGCAGCTCTTAAGAGGCAGAGCGCAGCACGAGGCGCGGCCCTGGCCTGCCCACCTGCTGCAGCTTCTGGCGCAAGTGGCCGTCCGCCTCCGCCAGCAGCGCCAGGCGCCGGAACTCGCCCACTGCGTCCAAGACACAGGGCGGGGAGAGCAGAGTGAGTTAGCAGGAAAGTTGCAAGGCTGCTTATGCTGAGCAGGGAGTGGAGTTGAGACAGAACGCAGGGCATGTGGCATGTGCACCGCATGAAAGACAGATGCAGCGGCCAGACGAGCGTGAGCAGGCTCACCCTTGTTGATGGTGTTGTCCGGCACGTTGATGTCCATGCCGGCCGCCTGCGCACATCGATTGGCAGGCTTAATCAGATGTGGCCCTGTGGCGACGCCCCATCCAGCCCAGCCCAGCCGCAGCATTCCGTTGCTTGCTTCACAGATGTGAAGCTGCCAGCTGCCACTGAACACCTGCTGCCGCTGCCCAGCCCACCTGCGCGCTGCCGCGGATGTCCGCCAGCTTCTTCACCGTCTCCTTGCCCATGTGCTCCAGCTTGGAGATGTGGTCGTCCACGTTGGGGATCTCCACCTGAGGGCGCCAGGCAGTGCGGGTGCAACACTTTGTTTGGAATGACTTTCCTGAATGAGAATGGTAGCTGCCGTGGGCTCCAGCTGGAAGCGGCACGAGCGCCAGGGGGCGTTCTCCCAGCAGCAGGCACGCAACGGGATGAGCCCTCATCAGCGCCTGCACCCCTTCCCCCGTCGCTGCATCCACAGCCACTCGCACCTTGCCGGCGGTGCGGGTGCGCCGGGTGGCCACCACAAAGCCCTCGGACACGGCGTGCCGCACGTTGATGTGGGCTCCCCGCAGGTGCACCGCCTTGACGAGCAGGCGGAAGGGCGGCTTGCGCCCGGACAGCATGGCCTCACTGGAGTCTGCAAGCATGAGGGGTGCATCATTAATGATGTTTTATTCTAGGCTAGCACAAATTTAACTACCAGACAGCATGGCCTCACTGGAGTCTGCAAGCACGAGGAGTGGATTTTTGATGCACTGCCCATGAGCAGCGGGTAGAAGGAGAGGCTCGCAGCCTGAGGGCATGGTTTTGCTGGAGTGCAGCAGACAACAGGGATGTGGTAGGCCGCGGGGCCAGCACCAACAGCAGCCACACAGGTGACAGCGCGTGCTGGGCAATTTGCTGCCACGCCGCAACAGCTGAGCAACGCAAAAGCAGACCACAGCCCAGCTCGCTATCCTGCAGAACAACGACACCGGCGGCGGCAGCACCCCTGCCTGAGATGTGCAGGTCTGGCAGCACCGCCACGCCCTTGGTCAGCGTCATCTGCACCTTGGAGCTGGCGTTGTGGGTGGCGCCTGCAGACAAGTGGGCACAGGAGTGGGCAGCTGCTGGTGGAAAGTGCACAGGCACAGCAGCCCAGCACAAACACACCTGTCTCGCCTTCCAGCTGCAGCCGCGCAGCAGGAGGCCCCAGGTTGCAGGGGTGAACGCGCAACCGCATGCCAGCACACTCACCCGGCCCCGCCTGCAGCAGCGCCTGTGCCTTGTTGTTCAGCAGCAGGGCGGCGGCCTCCAGGTCCTCGTCCCGCTCCTCCCCAGCCTCTACCACCTGCATGGGGTGCGGGTGAACGGATTGATAGCAGGTGAGCAGCAGGGCAGCTGCGGCAGAGTCCTCCCGCCTGTCCCCAGCCTCCAACGCCTGCCGGCGTGCACCGGCTGGCGCGATTTGGAGCAGCTCGGATGCCGCATTGTGCAGCACTGTGGCAGGCATGGCGGCTGCCCTGCTCTCCTCCCACAGGACGCACACTCCCCCCAGCTTGGCCACACCTTGGTGTCGTATGCGTTGCCATCCAGCACACACATCTGCAGGGGAGGGAGCACCCAGCGCGGGGCAGCATTAAAGCACAGCTAGCCCGTAGCCCAGAAGAGCGCGAGCAGTCGCTCACACGCGCAGAAGTTGAGACCAGGCGTCTAGTGACGGCCGTGGCGCCGCCCTGCGCAGGGTTACCCCCAACCGCCTCGCAGCAGCTGCCGCAGTCTCATCAGCGAGCACGCCCTGATACACATCGCACCTCCAGCACCACATCAGGCAGGTCTTCACTGATGGGCTGCCCCGTGGCACGGTCAATCAGCTCCACTCGGATGGGAGCCTCGCACTTGGCCTGCAACAGGGGGCATGCAGCAGACCCAGCCCATCGGCACGCCGCTGGCGGGCGAGCGTGCGGGATTGGCCCAGCTTGCAGCAGACGAGCTCCCAGCAGCAGCCAAGGCGCCCATCAGCATTCCAAACAAGCCGGCATCGCTTGCCTTGAGCACATCGTTCACCAAGTACTTGGGCGAGAAGTTGACGGAGCAGCGGCGGTGCGGGTTGTGCTCGCACAGCACGCACTGCGCGTCCAGGCATCCCAGGCTCCTGCAGTGCGGTGGGTGTACGCACGTGCAGTGAACACGCGGCCGGCACGCCGTGCACGCGATTACGCTGGCATGGAGCCGAGCACACTGAGCCGTACGGTGTTGTGCGCCAGCCGCCGCGTCTGCATGCACCGCCCTGCCGCCTCCCGCACACCCCTGCACCCCTGCATTTCCTCACAGACAGTCGTGGCGGAACACCAGCTGCAGGTCGCGATGCTCCAGCGCCACACCACTGTAATCTGGCGGCGGCAGCGCCTGCAGGCAGTCGAGCGCGGCCTGCTGCACCACCGACGGCGCAACAGTGGGGTTGAGCCGCGCTGCAAACGCCTGTGCAAACTGCAGGATGCGCGCCCGCGTGTATTCCTGCAGCGTGGGTGAGGGCAGGGGGCACAAGGGGTGTGAGGAGAGGGAGCCACACCGCGGCCCGCTCAGCCAGCAGTGGGCGTGTGGCAGCGGCGGCGGCAGCTGCCTTGGACAGTCGGGAGAGCTTCGGAGGCCGTGCCCGCGAAGCTGATCGCCCATGCACGTGTGGGGCTGGCAAGGGGTGGCTCCAGGGCCTGCCAGCGCGCCCAAAGCCCTCACCTCGAGTGTGCGGGGTGGCGCGGCGTGCAGGTCGGGCGGGACGCGCACCCCCAGCTCCCCTGAAGCCGCCATCGGCCTTTGCAAGCCTGTTCAGGCGGTCAGGGCCCCCAGGCCGCGCGACCCAGCTGGGCCTGGCTTCCGGCGGGCCGCAGGCGCCTGCCGGAGCTGCAATTCAGCGTCAAGGGCGCTGCTGGGTGGCGAGCCGGGCGGCCAGCTTGGGTGAGGTGCCGGCACCCCGCTACGCAGCGTTTGGACTTGGCCTGCAGAGGGAGAGCGCCGTGCAGCGGCTGTGAAGGAGCGCAGAAGCGGTGGCAGGCGAACTGCCCCGTCTTGCAGAGTGATGCCAGCTTCCAGCGGGCTGCCGGCAGGCGCCTCGCGGGCGCCAACGCACCACATTCTCGACACAGCGGCATTCCTCTACCAGGGCGCTCGCACGCCCTGGATGGAGCGCTCCTGATGCACTGCTTGCCTTCAACCCGTTGTGGCGAATGGGACAGTGAAGGGCCCGGAGCCCAGGCTGTGCGCAGACCTCTGACTGTGACTTCTCGGCCGCAGGACGTCCCTGCCCTTTTGGCGGCGCTGGCGGGGCGCTGCTCCGTGTGATGCCGGCTTGCATAGACTTGGCAGCAGCAGCAAGGTCAGTTGCGTTGCGATGACCAGCAGGAACCAGCCGGTGATCAGCAGGGACGGTGCCGCGCAGTGGGAGCAGGCAGACGAGCAGCACCCGCGGCCTGCCAAGCTCAGTTATAGCCACAACCAATCAGTAGTCAAATCGAACAAAGCACTTGGACATTCACCTTGCGGCTGCATGCCCGCTTCTCACCTTGCGTGCCTCAGGCAGGGCCCCTGGGCGTGCTCCCAAGCCGAGCCCGCTGTGCCGCCACCCACCGCCCCAGCATGAGCGCCGACTGTCGCCGCCTCTGCCGCTGCAGCTGCCTACACACCGATCACGCGCCACCGTGCACGAGACATGGGGAGAGGGGAGGTGAGGAGGGCGACCTCGATGGGCTCCTCGCCGGCTGGCCTCGCGGCGGCCTCTGCCGGGCTTCGATCACTTACACTGCCCCACCATCGCCCTGCAGTCCAACAACAAGCGGCGCATCGGCGCCGAGGAGTGGCAGCGCAAACTCAGGGACGTCCAAGTGCGCAAGGAGGACATGAATCGCGTGGTGATGAACTTCCTGGTGACGGAGGTGCGCGGCAGGGGCGGCGGAGGGGCGGCGGGGGTGCTGGGACGGCGGCGGCGGCAGGCCGGCGCTCCTGCCGCCGCTGGGCAGCGAAAGACGGCCACTGTGTGAGCCCTTCATGCAGGGCTATGTAGACGCGGCCCGCGTGTTTGAGCGGGAGAGTGGCACGGCACCAGGCGTGGACCTTGACCAGGCGAGTGCTGCAGCCTGTGCCTGCTCCTGCCGCGACGTGTGCCATCTCACCGCTGCACCACGCAACTGAACTCCTTTTGTTCAAGCTCAAAATGTGCTGTGCTGCTGCTCTTTCGTGCCTACCGCGGCGCAGATCACGGACCGCATGGAGATCCGCAAGGCTGTGCAGAGTGGCGATGTGGAGCAGGTGGGCGGGGTGCAGGGTGGCACCTTGGCTTCAATTCTGACGGGAATGTCTGCAAGGCAGTCACCGCACTCTGCCCGCCGCCACCCTGCAAATCCGCCTGAACGCTCCTCACCAGGAGCAGCATGCACGTAGGACATTGTGCGCGTGACCGGCAGTCGTCAGAGCCGAGCCGCAGGAGCTGTCTCAGAGCGTGTGCTCAAAATGTGCTGTGCCGCCCGCCCGCCCCCCAACATCCATCACAGGCCATTGAGCGCGTGAACGACCTGGACCCCGAAATCCTGGAGGAGCAGCAGGAGCTGTTCTTCCACCTGCAGCAGCAGCGGCTGATCGAGCTCATACGCGGCGGGCAGCTGGCGGAGGCGCTGGAGTTTGCGCAGGTGGGACGGGTGCCTCTGTGCTGGCCTGATGTCGGCTGTCTCAGCCACAACGCCAGCTGTGGGGTGCCATGGGGAGGAGCGTACGCAGTGGAATGCGCGCGGGTGGGGAGCTAGGGTGGGGGAGGGCAGTGCTGGAGGAGGCACAATCAAGCCGAGCGCGCACGGCGGTGGGGTCTGGATGGGCATGTTGGTGCGGGCCCCTGCCAAACGGCATTGCCACCTGCACCTCTTGTCGCTGCCACATACGCACAGGAATACCTGGCCCCTCGAGGGGAGGACCACCCTGAGCTGCTGGAGGAGCTGGGTGAGCAAGGCATGGTGGTGGTGTTGCTGTTTGCAACCAGCCGCTTGTGCAGCAGCAGGGTCCCCACTGTGCCAACACGAGCGGAGTGCACCAAACAAGGCTGGCCGCAACTTGTTTACCCAAGCCGTTGCACCCAAACCCATCGGCGGCCACCCACCTGCTTCCGCAGAGCGCACGGTGGCGCTGCTTGTCTTTGAGGACGTGCGTGCCTCGCCACTGGCCGACCTCATGGACGTGGCGCAGCGGCAGAAGACAGCCAGCGAGCTGAACGCGGCCATCCTGGCCAGCCAGTCGCAAGTGGGTGGAGGAGGACGGGCCGTTTGATGTGACTGGAGGAGGCGCAGCGGGGTGCAGTTACCGGTAGACCAGTCTCCAAGCTGCCTGCCTTGCCTTCCAAAGATGTGTGGTGCTGAGCGTGCTGGGTTGTGCGAGCTCAAGCTAACCAGCTCAAGCTTTGTGCCGCTCTCCTTGCCCAATGCATCCTGCCGCTGCTGTTCTTGTTCTCATTCTGCTCCCGCCTGCTCCTCCCCCCAATGCAACAGGAGGCGGAGCCCAAGCTGCCCAACCTGCTCAAGCTGCTGGTGTGGGCGCAGAAGCAGCTGGATGAGAAGGCAGTGTACCCTCGCATAGAGAACCTGACCAGCGCAGAACTGGTGGAGCCTCCGCCTGCGGACGACTGAAGCTCCAGCTCCAGCGGTCGGAAGCCGCGGTCGGCGGCTTGTTGCACCAGGCTGCGGCTGCTGCCGTGCGACGCCGGCTGCATCCCTGTGTACACTACTGACTGTATTCCTCCCTGTACTTGCTCACTGACCCAGTTTCGCAATCACACATTCCCGTCGTGCTGTTGGTTTGACGCTGAGCGCTGAGACGCCGCCCGCGAGCGGCGCGGCGACGCCCCAATGCAACAGTTGGGCGCCTGGCAGGTCGGCACGCGGGGCCCGCTTGCAAGCTTCTAGGGACCCCTGGAAGGGGCGCGCAGGCCCGCTTCCAGCAGGCTCGTGGAGCTTCTGGGCGGGCTCCCATGTCGAGGCCCTGCTCGGGGGCCGCGGGGAGGCCTTCGAAAGGCGCGATCGCGCTGCCCGACCTTCATTCACACTCTGATTAGGGCAACTAGCAGCCGCGCACGCACCCACGGCCCCACACGCAACGCAACCCTACCTCCCAGCCGGCCTTTGATGCAAACGAGGGCCGCATTCTCCACTGACCACCAGCACATGCAGCTAGCCCGTGAGTGCGCCAGGCTGCGCAGGCCCAGCTCTACACTGTTCCTGCCGCTCCGCCAGCCGCCGCTCACGTCCTCGCGGCCGCCCCGCCCTGCTGCAGGAGCGGCAGCCAAGGCGACTAGGAGCTTCAGCATGCGCGCCGCACCGCTGCGCACTGCAGCGGTGGCGGGCCGGGGCCCGGCGGCCGCAGCGGCGGTGCCCCGCCTGCACACCCCCGTCGGCGGCCTGCACACCTCGTTCCGGCGGCTGCACGTCCTGCCCGCCTCGGCACTGGCGACCAGCAGCTTCCTGCGTGGCGACAGCCTCAGCCGGCACGCGCTGCTGGCGCCGCAGCGGTGAGGAGCGGTGGCGTGGGCGAGGGGGGGGTGATGGGTGGGCAAGGCCTGCATCCCTTGCCACTGGCAGCAGATCTGCGTATGCCGCAGCATGCAGGGTACAGCAGGAGGCAGTGCAGCACAGGATTGAGAACTGATGGCATGCCTCTGCACCGGCTTTTGCTGGCCGCGTCTGGGGTTCGGTGACGGTACCATACCAAACTGCCGCGGGTCTCTGGTGGCTTCCTTTGTGAACTGCGCAGGCTGGCGGCACCCCGCCGTGAGCAGGTGCGCGCCTACGCACAGGGAGGCAGCGGCGGCGGCAAGCGCATCAGCCAGAACGACTTCACGGGTGGGTGTGTGGGCGGAGTGTAGGTGGGTGGGGGTCGGGGGGCGTGGTACAACGAGTGGATGGCGGCGTGTCCGCTGCCGGATGGGTGCCACTCTGGACTGTGCAAAGCAACTCAGACGCAGCATTTCGGGTGTAGCAGTCTGCTGGCAAACACATAGTCTGGAATGTGTGCCGCACGACTCACTCAGATGTCAATGTGCGGCGCCTGACCCGCTACTGCTTTTCCTTGCTGCCTGCGAGCAGAGAAGGCGTGGGAGGCCATCATTTCGGCGCCCGAGGTGGCCCGCACCTACAGCCAGCAGGTGTGGGCAGCCTGCACTGGGTGCTGCGGATGCTTGGCGGCTGCCGCGCACGCTGGGCCCGATGCATGCTGAGTGTGCAACTCGTGTTCAGCATGTGCCGCTCGCCTGGCACTGCGTGCTTGCCTGACTGCTGGCCACCCGGTTTGGCGCTGTGCAGCTGGTTGAGACGGAGCACCTGTTCAAGGCGCTGCTGGAGCAGCCCAACGGCCTGGCCCGCCGCATCATGTCCAAGGCGGGGCTCAACCCCACGCAGGTCGGCTGCTTGCCTCCAGGCTGTGCAGCATTGTGCAAGCTTGCTCTGTGCTGGCTTGGGGGTGGTTAAGCCTCATGTGGTGTGTGCTTCTGAGCGGGTGGCCCATGGGTGCCAGGCTGGCCCATGCCCCTGCTCGGCACACGCTGCGCCTGCTCTTGCCCACCCTCGCACCGGTCCACTTCATCCGTGTGCAGCTGCTGGACAAGGTGGACGCCAGCATCCGCAAGCAGCCAACCGTGCGCGGCAACTACGAGCAGATTCTGGGGCGCTCCCTGGAGGCCCTGGTCAACCGTGCGGAGGAGCTGAAGAACAAGTGGCAGGTGCGCCGCCTCGCCTCGCCGCCATCTCCCCACCCTCTTGTCCGCTGCGCCCAGGCTGCCGCCGTGCTGTGCTTGCAACTGATGCCTTCTCGGCGAGAGGAGCTTGCGGCGGCACTCCCAGTGTGCGTGTTCTCATTCCTGCTGCACGCAATTCAGTTTAGCATTTCAAATCCATTATGCAGGACCAGTATGTGTCGGTTGAGGAGCTGGTGATGGCCATGGCGGATGACGAGCGCTTTGGCGCCCAGCTGTTCCGCGAGCAGGTGAGTCTGGCCGAGAGCTGTGGTGTGGACGCGCCCGGTTGGGTGCATGCCCAGCACAGCTGTTCAGCAAGCAGGGGGCTGGGCTGGGCTGTTACCCAGCTGCTCTGCTGTCAGCATGGGCTGACCAAATGTGGGAGCACACAGCTGCGCACAGCCGCTCCATGCTGACCTGCCTGACGTGGCGTGCCATGGCGGCTGCTTTGCATGCAGGGCCTGACCCGGGACAAGCTGCAGGAGGTGATTGACGAGATCCGCGGCGGCAAGACGTGAGCGGGGAGGGGGCTGGCATTGGGGGGTACCATTTCCGACTTCTGAGCCCAGCTGTTAGGCGGGGTTGGTGCCGTCTGTCGTCACAGCTGGGGATGTGCACAGTGCTGTTCAATTACTCATGCCCCTCCCCCTCCTGCTATGCCCCCCTCGACCCTGCAGTGTGCAAGACCAGAACCCCGAGGGCAAGTACGAGGCTCTCACCAAGTATGGCCGGGACCTGACCCAGGCGGCGCGGGAGGGCAAGCTGGACCCCGTGATTGGCAGGTGGGCTGGTTTTCTGTTCTGTTGGGCCCGCTGCGCCAGGGTGTCTTTTGCAACCTCACCTGCATTCAGAGGTGGTGCAGCGCCAACTTCAGAGGGCGGTGCAGCGCCGATGCATTTGCAACCTCACCTGCCTTCAGAGGGTGGTGCAGTGCCAATGCAGTTGAGCTCATCAGCGCTGCGTGTTTGTGGCTGATGCAGGGACGATGAGGTGCGGCGCTGCATCCAGATTCTGTCCCGCCGCACCAAGAACAACCCCGTGCTCATCGGTGCGCAGCAAGGGCGGCCCTTCTGCTCAGCTGCTGCTTGCCGCTACTGCTGTGGGCCGCTGGCGCTGGTGTTGCTGCCGCCGCTGCCGGTGCAGCTGAGGTGCTGCCGCCACTTGGCACCCCACTTAGATCCCCTCCCCCATCTAACCACTTCCCGCACCCCATGCGCCCCCTGCTGCAGGCGAGCCTGGCGTGGGCAAGACCGCGGTGGCGGAGGGCCTGGCGCAGCGCATTGTGGCGGGCGATGTACCTGCCTCGCTGCAGGTGTGTGCCGCTTGGCTTGCAGTGGCTGGCACAGCTGCCTCCGCTGACATGCTTTGGGCAGTGTTGTGTTCACAGAGCACTTGCAGCATGCAGAGTGGATAGCCCAAAGTATATCCCAAAGCCAGCTGCTGCAGCTCCAAGTCGGCTGTTGCCGTCCCTGCTCAGTGGTTGTTCTGCCCTGTGTTACTGCCACTCTGCAGGGCCGCTCGCTGATTGCACTGGACATCGGCGCCCTGATCGCCGGCGCCAAGTGAGCCGCAGCCGCATGTGTTGTGTGCTGGTGGGGTCTGTGGGTGTGAGCAGCAGGCTGGGATCTGCAGACGGGAGCAGCCACACGTTGCAGCGTTTTCGGCAGTGCAATTTGATTGACACCATGCAATCCTCCTGCCCAGCCGTGCCACCTCACGTACCATGCAATGCTGCCATTGTTACATGAATTCCTCCACCATCACACCAGGTACCGCGGCGAGTTTGAGGAGCGGCTGAAGGCTGTGATCAAGGAGGTGCAGGACAGCCAGGGACAGATCGTGCTGTTCATTGATGGTGCGTGCCGCCGTGGTGTTGCGGGGCTGGGGCAGTACGGTCGCACAGCTGGGGCAGTCGTAGCAGATGCCAGCGTGGGGCTCCCCTGCTTGGCACGCTGCTGCATTTCCAGTGCACAGCCCTGCTCACTCCCCTGCTCACCAACCGCCACCCCTCCCCAGAGATCCACAACATTGTTGGCGCGGGCAAGAGCGACGGCGCCATGGACGCCAGCAACCTGCTCAAGCCCATGCTGGCGCGCGGAGAGGTGAGTTACTTGGTTTGAACTGGCGTTTTGTTAAGATGGGGTGTGCTGGCTGTGCAGTAACCTGCTCAAGCCCATGTGCATGTGGAGGCAAGGGCGGAGAGAGCAGCCGGGCTGCAGCGCAACACTGCCGCCCTGCCATGCACGCCTTGCGCCGGAGTGCTGCCGCAGACCTGGGTGCTTGCGTGCTTACTTGGCTTGCCCGACTTCCCTTATGTCTGCAGCTGCGCTGCATTGGCGCCACCACCCTGGATGAGTACCGGCAGTACATTGAGAAAGACCCGGCCTTGGAGCGGTGAGCAGGGTCTGCTGAGGGCTGGTTCTGCTGGATTTTTGCCCCAGAACGGCCACCCTGATCCATGCTTGATATGTTTGCTGACTGCCTGCCCCCCTGGCTTCTTTGTCTGCCCTGCAGCCGCTTCCAGCAGGTGTACGTGGACCAGCCCTCGGTGACCGACACCATCTCCATCCTGCGCGGCCTGCGTGAGCGGTGAGTGGCTCCTTCCCAAGTTCGATGGCAGGCAATAATGGTGGAGCGACACCCAGCGCCCTGTGCGCGCCTGGGCTGCTCCCCTGCTCGCCCCCCGACCCAATGTCTCCTGTTTCTTTCACGCCTCCATTCACCTGTTTTGCCACCGATTGCCCATCCGGCTGCAGCTACGAGCTGCACCACGGTGTGAAGATCTCCGATTCTGCGCTGGTGGAGGCGGCTGTGCTGTCCGACCGATACATCGCCGACCGCTTCCTGCCGGGTGGGTGGGGTCCTGCGGTCCTGGATGGATGACCAGGTTACACCGATTCTGCACCCGGGTGGCGCGCTCCTCACCAGGGAGGTGGCCGCTAGGTGAAGCTCCAGTTGGGTGGCGCGTTCACGATCCGTCCGCAGTCGGCTGGCTGAGCACACCAGAACGCTGCAGCTGGCTCCAACCCTGCCGCGACCGCAGCAGCCATGGCTCCTGCTCCTGCCTGCAGACAAGGCCATTGACCTGGTGGACGAGGCGGCTGCCAAGCTGAAGATGGAGATCACCAGCAAGCCGCTGGCCCTGGACGAGGTGGGTGCTGGCTGGACTGCGCAGCTCTAGACCCTGCGTTGCCCGCTGCGCACCTCATACAATCCTGTTTTGCAAGCCGCTGGCCCTGGGCAAGGTGCACAGTAAGCTCGCCTCACTGCCAACCCCACCCGTCCACACC
>VIYQ01002155.1:0-15666 GCA_009928355.1 Chlorella sp. CH2018 | reverse complement strand
CCTCCTAACCCGCTGTGCTCAAGCCCCAGCAGGCATGACATGTGAACCGCCAAAGCATCAACCCTGCACCCTCGCTGCCGCCCAGCCAGCACAGCCTTGCGCATGCAGAGGCAGCCCTGCCTGAGCGCCACATCCCAAGGCTTTGCCACTATCTCACGCACCGTCGTTGCCGCCCAGCCAGTACTGCAGGGAGTTGACGTAGTTGCGGGCGTCCTGCGCCTTGTCGCTGGGCAGGTACTTGAGCACCTTGGGCAGCGTGCGCACCTGCAGGCCAGGCAAGCAGGCAGGCAGGCAGCAGAGGAGCGTGAGCAGGCGAGCGAGCCAGCAGCGGGGCACCCGCGGCCGGGTGTGACGGCGCAGCACTGCCTCTCCTGCACAGCTGCAGCCACAAGCGCAGGCGCTGAGGGCAGACATGCACGTAGGCGGGCAAAGGCTGCAAACCGGCACACACGTGCGCACAGGCAGCCTGCAGCAGCACCAAACCAGCACGTGCTGCGCACCAGCTTGAGCAGCTGCTCCTCAAAGTTGTCGTTCTGCTGGCGCATGTTCTTCATGAACTCGCCGATGGCGGACTTGCCGCCGCCGCCTGCAACCGGGAGCAGCACAGACATGGGTTGCAGAGCTTGCATCGCAAGCATGGTTTTGCAGAGCTTGCCCCGCAGGCGCGACGGCGGAAGCCGCGCCCCATGTCCTGGACGAGCCCTACCTGCCGCCCGCCTTGCACAATATGCTGCACAACTGCACAATTAACTGCACAAGCAGCTGCGCTCACCCAGCTGGCTCATGGAGAAGGAGCCCAGCTTGTTCAGCTTCATGACAGCGGGCATGGAGGGGAAGATGAGGCACGCGTCCAGCGAGTCGCGGCACGGCCCCACAGCCTGCACAATCTTGTCGGCCAGCTCCTCAATGAAGATGAGCGAGCCGATGAAGATGTTGGCTGCGGGAGAGGAGGGCAGAAGGGAGGGCGGGCAGGCAGCACGATCAGCCTCGCTCGTGCATCCGCCAGCCGTTGGGCCGCTGGAGCAGCACCACGCAGGCAGCGGCGCTGCGACCCGACAGTGGCTGTGTTGGGCACCTTCCCCGCCGACCACACACAGCAAGCAGCAGGGTTGGCCGACAACCGTACCGGAGGCCACATCCTTCTGGAAGTTGGCAAAGTTCTTGGCATCGCGCAGCTCCTCCAGCAGGTAGCCCACCAGCTCCACGCACACCTGCTCACAATGCAGCAGGAGCATGGCTGCTTCGTCCAGACCTGCCGGACATGCGGCTTGCTGGGCACGGCGCCCCACCCAGCTGCTGGCATGCTATTTGCTCAGGCCGCACAGGCCCCCGCAGCGCTGGTTGCCCCGCAAGCCTGCCCCAGCGTCCCACATTGCCTAACATTTCGCAGCTCCTCCTGCCGCACGCACCTCCTTGCGGTGGGTGTTGATCTTGTTCACTGCCGCCGACAGGCTAGCCTGGTACTGCGCCTCCAGCACCACGTACACCACCTTGAGCTTGGTGCGGCCGTGGGCCTCCGGCACGATCCGGCGCGACTCGGGGTCGACGTTGGTGAAGCCGCCGCCTGCGGTTGTGGGCAGAGCGGGCGGAGCGCAGGATATGGGGGACGTTGGGCGGGGCAGAGGGGGCGGAGGGCTCGCAGGGGAGGGCAACCGGCGGGGAGCCGTGAGAAGGGAGCTGCGGCGGGGCTGCAAACAGCCGCCAGCTGCACCGACTCCAGCCGCGTTTGCGTTCTGAGCCTGTTTGCGCCACTGCTGCGGGTGTGGCTGCTGGGGCCGCTACGCCATGGGGCACGTCTGGCTGCTACCACCCGCCGCCACCGCCATCGCCGCCGTTTGGCTGCACGACGGCCGGCAACTGCCGGCTGCGGCGCCGCCGGCTGCTCGCCGATCCCATCAGCCCACAGCGCGTTTGCACCACACAATCTCTCCAGCTTGGCGCCATCTGACAGCTGGTGCAGCAGCTGGCTGGCGCACTGGCAGCTGGTGGAGAGATCCCCGCGCCGGCAAAATATCTGGGCCAGGCTGGCGCCGCTCGTCGCCGCGCCGCTACGGGCCGCCACGGCAGCCCAGCCCGCCGCACCGCGCTGCTTGCTGAAAGCAATTGACAGGTGCTGAGCAGGGCAGGGAAGACCAGGCGCGCAGACTCACCCATCATGCCCTCGCCCAGGGAGATGCGCAGCGGCTCATCGCCGCCCATGTCGCCGCCAATCGGCTTGGGTAGCCGCGGGCCGGTGGCCACCATCGAGGTCACCTGCACCACACAAACCGGGGCGGGGGGCGTCCATTAGCCCCCACACTCCAAACCCAAGGGCTTGGCTGGGGCAGGAGGGCCAGCGGTGTGGCGGGGGCTGGCGTGCAAGGCCGGCGGGGCCTGCGCGGCGGCGGCGGCGGCGTCGCACCTTGCGGGTGGCCTGGCTAGAGGCGCCATTGCGCCGGCGCTGCGGCATCGGGGAGTGGGAGGGGTGTCACGTGAGCACAGGGGCGGCGAGGAGGGCGGCAGCGAGCGTGTGGGGCGAACCCCGACTCCCCCGGCGCCCAGCACCGCGCACCTGCTGCCTGCTGCTGCTGCCACTGAGCAGGCTGCGGCCCGCAAAGGTGCTGGCGCTCGCCATACTGCTGGCCGGCGCTCCTCCTGCTGGCAGCACTCCCCCGCGGCGCTCGGCGAAGCTACAGCACGCCGCGCAGCCCCTTGAGTGAGCAGCAGTGTATGGGGCGCAGCCGCAGCGCGTCAACAGCCCAGTTGGGCGCCCCCGGCCTTCTCATCCTCGCCCCTCATCCTGCTTTGCCGGCCGCAGCACGGCAACAGCAGGTGCACTCCCCTGGCCTCGATGGCACCCCTTCCCCATCACGATCGTCGGGAAACGAGTGTCGGGCAGCCGGGAACGCGCCCCCGCCCTCCCTGCTGCTGCCACCCGCCACCCGCAAGCCATGGCGCTCGAGCAGCTGCTGCAGCAGGCCAGGCAGCACCTGGAGCACCTCAAGCAGCTGGGCAGCCCGCAGGAGGCCCTGCAGGACCCGCTGGTGCGGGGGGCCCTCGCCGCTCTGCTCTGCCTCCTCTTCCTGCTGCTGCTGCTCAAGCCCACTGACACCAAGGAGAAGCAGGGCAAAGGTGGGGATGGGCGCTAGGGGCGATGGCGCCCGCCAGACACTTGAATTGGCCCCGCCGCCGCCGCCGCCTGCGGCGCCGCTGTTGGGGCCGCCCTGGGGGCCACCTCGAGCCGCGGGGGCACATGCCTGCTCCTGTACGCGAGCTGCAGCCTGCCATCACGAAATCGGTGCAACCTCTCAAACGCCACATGCTGAAGGGAACGATTCGCCCCCTCCGCCCAGCTGGTACATCACGCCCACCCCGCCGCTGCGCATTGCCCCTCTGCCGCCGCAGCCAAGCCCAAGCCGCGGGAGCTGCGGGGCTACACGCGGGCAGAGGTGGCGCAGCACAAGGCCGAGGACGACCTCTGGCTCATCATCAAGAACAAGGGCAGCGACCGGCTCAAGGTGCGCGGCCTGCTCAGTCGGATTTCCTTCTTGGCAGTTTTGGCTGCGGCTGCTGCTGCTGCCGCCCCAGTCTGAGCTATGCCGTGCTGCACCGGATGCATGCAAAGCGGAGCACTTGCACGCCGCTGTGCAGAGCGTCTGCCTCAGGTCACAATGCATTCCTGCTCGTCCCCCCCTGCTGCGCCGCAGGTGTACGATGTGACGGCGTATATCGAGCACCACCCCGGCGGCGACGCCATCTTCTGGCACGCCGGCGACGACTGCACCGAGGGCTTCCACGGAATCCAGCACCCACCCACCGTGTGAGTGCCTGGGTAGGGTGCGGCAGCACAGTTAGGCATGAGTCACAGCCGGTGCCCTGCCTCCAAACGCCACGCAAACGCATTGCGAGCGGACAGCCCGCAGCGCCGTGCGCGTGCTCCTGGCTGCCCTGCATGCTTCTGGCGCTGCTGCCGTCTCTCCCACTATCCTTGCCGTGACACCCTTTGACCGCTGCTCTATGTGTTGTGCCTGCAGGTACGATTTGGTGGAAGAGTACTGCATTGGCTGGCTGGAGGACCCCTGAGCACTGAAATGACAACGCGCTGGCTGGCTCGACGGTGGACCGCTCTGGCCGGCTGGCTGCATTGCCAGCGACAAAAGAGCAGCGGCTTGGTGCGCCTGCGGGCACACAAGGGCGCGCCATGCCGCCGTCGCCGTGCGGTGTGTTGCTGCACAGACAGCGCCGTGAGACCCTGTCCACACGTGTGTGTCCCACCGACCGAAATGCAGCAGCCCAGGCAATGTGCCATGACGTCCCCCTTGATACTCTACACCGATTGCTGACTTGCTGCGCAACGCTCTTTCTACCCTGTCCCTGTATACAATGCCTCCCTCCTCAACACTGTAATTTTGTGGCGCGGAGCAGCAGCCGGAGCAGGCACCCCACCACTGGCTTCTGCCCTGTTGTGACACTACCCAGCTCTTGGTGGACAGGCGCGCGGCTTACAAGCTCGCATCGCCTGAGCAAAGACAGGCAACCGTTGGCTATCCAAGCCCGTTCTCTGCTGCTGCTGCGCCGTCCCCATTCTGCTGCTGCTGCTGCTCCGCTGCTGCTGCCGCTGCCGCCTGTGCCTGGAAGTCGGTCCGCCAGATGCGGATGGTGCCGTCCTCGCTGCCGGATGCATACGTGGCTGCGCCTGGTGCAAAGCGCACGTTGTGCACCGGGCCGTGGTGGCCTGCGGGGGCAGGGTTGTGCAAAGAGGAGGAGGAGGGCATCAGGCACAGCCGCTGTGGCCGGCGCTGCTGTGCAGCTCAGGGCAGCCTCAGGCAGCGCTGCTACACGCTCAGGGCAGCCTCAGGCAGCGCTGCTACACGCACAGTGCAGCCTCAGGCAGCGCTGCTACACGCACAGTGCAGCCTCAGGCAGAGCCACAGTAGAGCAAATATGCGGCCTCAGGCAGAGCCATCGCATGCAGGGCAATGGCTGGGCCCAGGGGCTCACCCTTGCAGACCTCCAGCTCCTGCCCCGTCTCGTAGTCGTGCAGGCGCACCCACATGTCGCTGCCGCCCGCCACAAACCTGCGCGGTTCCAGCAGGCATGGATGGCGAGCAGTTGAGGTGCAGCAGGGCAGGTGGATTAAGGACCACAATGTGCGCTGCCGCGCAGCACACCAGGCGCCCTGGCCACTCCATGCCCGGCAGCCCAGCATGTTCAGGCCACTGCGGCGCATGGCTGGCACCAACCTGCCCCAATACACCACGCTTCCAGCGCTGCTGCCAGCGCCTCTTGCGACTGACTCACTTGCCCTTCTCCGGCGCAAAGCTGGCCGACTCCACCAGGTACCCGTCTGCCACGTGGCTCTTCAGCAGGTCAAAGCTGGCGGCATCCCGGAAGTCCACCTGAGCATGGCCAGAAGGGGGAGCTAGCCAGGGTGTGTTGGCTTCAGACTGGACAGAAAGGTGGGCCTGCAAGCTGCGGGCTGCAGGCTGCATGCCTCCTTGTCAGAGTGGATGGCGACACATGCACACCAGGAGGCGCACACCCCACCCACTGTGACGCACACCCAGCCCAGCGTGACGCACACCCAGCCCACTGTGACGCACACCCAGCCCAGCGTGAAGCGCACCTGCTTGCCGTCGGCGGTGACGATGTAGCGGCCGCAGGGCGTGACCTCTATGCTGGTCACCGCGCCCTTGCTCTCTAGCGTGCGCGCCACCGCCCCTGTGCGCAGGTCCCACACGCTGCGAAGAGCAGGAGGGGCAGATGAGCATCGGTGAGCGGCATGCCGCTGAGCAGCGGGGAAGTACAGAGGCCTGCAGGCTGGCGCAGCAGCAGCCCTGGGTTGAAGCCTGCGGAGAGCGACCAACCGAGAGCCAGCTGCAGCACTAGCAGACCCTTGCCCCCAGCGGGAGCCGTTGCACTGCCTGGCTCTCTGCACCTGCACAGGTGGCATGTGGCTGGCTGCACACAACAGGGCCCCCACTCACTCCACGTTGGGCTTGTCAATGTACGACACCAGCAGCAGCTTGTTGTCGCCAATCCAGTGCGTGCTGCGGATGTTGTCGGGCGTGGGCCCCATCTCTGCAGGCAGGCGGGGAGGGGGTGTCAGTTGGGCCGCTGTGCCGCGACACAAACCAGCAGGCAGGGACGACGCAGCGCAGGCGCAACACATCCGGCCAGGTGCGAGCAAGCTTGTCGCTCTGCGCACCTGTGGGCGCCGCATCCGGCCGCTGCAGGTCGTAGATGCGCAGCAGCTTTTCGGCGCCACCGGAGCACAGCTGCCAGGTGGTCTCGCCACGGGCGAACGACACGCTCCGCGCAATGTGCTTGTGCTGCAGCAGGCGCGGCAGGAGGGGGACCAAGCGGGCATCAGCATCGGCGCAACTGAGGCAGGGCATGCATGCCCAGCTCCGCTGCTGCAACACAGTTGCCGTCTTGCCCAACGGCCGGGGCAGCACAACTGGCAGGCCAGCCAGCGAGCTGCCATCCATCATTGCAGCCCCTGCTTGGGTCCTCACCTGGAACTGGTGCAGCTCATCGCCGGTGGTGGCATTCCACACGCGGGCGGTGAAGTCGGCGGAGGCCGTGGCGGCCAGCACCGCGGTGTCGTTCAGCACGCACGACCACACAGCGCCCTTGTGGCCCTGGAACGTGCCGACCCAGTCGCCCGTCTCGCCGTTGCGCAGCATGGGCTGGCCGTCCTTGCTGGCCGAGGCCAGGAAGTAGCCATCGGGCGTCACGGGGCTGCGGCAAGCGGGCGGCGGGGAAAGGGGGAGTCGTTTCCGGCCGGCCCGCAGCCTGCCGGGCGGCGGGGGCACCCCCAGCTGGATGCTATAGCCCACCATGCCTTGGTGGCAGCCCTGCAGCGCCGGTCGGTAGCCTGGCAAGGCGGGATGGCCCGCCCCGCACCTGAACTGCAGCTCCACGATCGGGCGGGTGTGCCCATGGCACACCAGCGGCGTCTGTACCACCTTCTTGGACGCCATGGCTGCGGCAGGGAGGGCAGGGCGCGGGGGCCGCGCCGGCTGCTGGCCTGGAGCGCTTGCACGCTCGTCCCGTCGCTCCCGAGCGATCAGACCACGCAGCAAAGAGGCCTGGGGCACAGGAGGGGCAGGGAGCCCCCTGCTGGGCACGGCTTCATGGGGGGATGCCTGCCTTGCTGGGCCAATTGGCGCCGGGGCATTGCGCATCGGGCATTGGGCATGTCGCGTGTTCTCGTGAAACAGGCATAAGCGGCCCAGACCTCCCCACCACTGTTTCGGCGCTGTGGCTGTGCAAGCCAGGACCCTGTAGCACTCGGGAACGCTGCAATATAGACCGGAGGTAAGCGCATGCTGCTTCAGCACAGCAGGTTGCGCCAAGCCAGCTGCTCCCGCCGCCGCCGCCGCCGCCGCTTCCTGCCCACCACCGGCACTCCTGCACCAACTGCTGCAGCTGCAGCTGGCGGCTGAGCTGCCTGGATGGTGCGGTTCAAGAACCGCTACCTGCTGTTTGAGCTGGTCTGGAAGGATGGCAAGCTCGACGACAGCATCAGTGAGCGGGGTGGGAGCAGCAGCACGCATCGCGGCGCTCCCACTGCGTCTTGGGAAATTGGAATCCACACAGCGCCCTCCCTGCTGCTTCTGATGCCAAGCAAGGTAGCGGCATGGTCCTGCCCGTGCACGGCCTGCTGACCGCTGCACGCCACCCTGCCCCTGCGGCCCTGTGCGTGCAGCCGAGGCGGTGCTGCTGGGTGCGTTCCGCGACAGCCTGCAGCAGAATTTCGGAGACCACGGCCTGGGCTGCGCGCTCGCTTCGCTGCAGGGTGCGCAGGCTCTGTTGCTGGAAGCATGCAGGAGTGTTGATTACTGCAGAAGTTGCCTTGCTGTTGGCTTGTGCAAGGTGGCCTGCAGGAGCAACGCGCGCAAGTCTGTGCAGGCTGCCCCCAGTTGACCCCAGGCTCTGACTGTACATCGTCCTGCTCCCCTCTGCGGCCCTGCAGTCAAGTACTACAACCCGGTGTCCAACCTGTGCATCGTGCGGTGCAGCCGCGACGAGTACCGGCAGGTGCGTGGGTCCAGTGCCTGCTGCAGAGTGGAGGGCGGGCTGCTGCACTGTTTCCCAGCCAGCGACCCGTGGCCATCCCTGATCCTTCACGGTACCAAACCCCTGCTGGCTTGCTCCCCTCCCACCGCACACCTGACACGCAGGTCTGGGGCTCCCTGTCCTTCATCACCGAGATTCGGCACCGCGTGGTGCTGCTGCGCCTGCTCCACCTCACCGGCACCGTTGCCGCCTGCCAGCAAGCCGCGCTGGCCTACCATGCCACCGCCTCTGCGGGCCGGCGCCTGCCACCCGTGCTCGCCAAGCTGGCCGAGGAGGCCAACGCGCGGCTGGGCACCATGGCTGTGTGATGCTGTTGTTGGCAGCGCAGGGTGTGTAACTGCCGAAGTCAAACCACACCCGCCGCGCCGCATGCGGGGTGGCCGCTCGCCGCCGCCACACCCACATTGGACCCGCTTGCCGCTGGCCGCGGGCATCCTCTCCCGGTCATGGACGCCAACCTTTATTGGAAAGCGGTCCCGCTACTGCTCCGCGGCGAGCGGGGCGAGGAGCGCCTCGCCCCCAAGACCGTGCGCCTGATTGCGGGGCAAGCGCGGGGCGCCAAGGTGAGCGCCAATTGTGGGCGGCTCGCCTGCCGGCGCGCCGCGCCGCAACCGTCCGCCTCCCTGCCGCCGCCTGCCGCGACGCACTGCCGCCGTTGACCCGCACGTGCGCAATCCGCCTCCTGGGCGGCGCTGCCAGCCTTCCCCTTTCCTCCCTCGTCCCCCCTGCCCCAGGTCCTGCGCATCTACATCAGCGATGAGGCGGACCCATTTGTGCTGCACGTGCTGGAGGTGGGGGAGGAGGAGTATGCGCTGCTGCGCGCCGACCAGGGCATCCGCGTCGACTACGCCAACTTCCCCGGCAAGCTGATCGGCCTGCTGGACAAGTGCATCGCGTGCCAGGGCGAGGACCTGCCCAGGTGTGGGCGATGGGGTGATGGAGTATGCAGGCGTAGTGGGTGCCGCCGCGCTGGGACGGCAGGGCAGCCGTGGCAGCCCCGTCCGCACCCTGAACCACACCAGCCAGCCATTCGCTCCCCTGCCCGCAGGTTCCAAGCGGTGCTGCACACCGGCCCTGCAGCACCCGGCAGCGGCGGTGCGCCAGCACCCAGCTGCGGCGGCGGCGGCGGCGGCGGCGCTGGCGCGGCCACGTTCCGGGTGGTGGAGAACAACGACTTCAAGCAGCTGGCCCACATCTCGCTGGCCTTCCGCGCTGGCAGCGATGCCGCGGTCAAGCAGTTCCTGGCCTTCCGCCTGGGGGAGCTGCGCACCGACTGCTCCCAGCTGTCGGGGGAGCTGGAGCGCACACAGGCGAGTGTGGGGCGGGGGGGAGGGCTGGGCCACCGGTGGCGGGCACAAGGGCTGAGCGCGAGATTGGAGGGGCACCAGAGTGCATGCTGTGCGCAGCAAGCACAGCTGACCTCACTGCTCACACACTCACCTGCAATGCTGCGCAGAGCGAGCGCAACAGCCTGCAGACGAGCCTTGGGGAGTGCAAGCGTGCTCTGGCAGCTGCACGTGAGACGCACGAGCGGCACCTGCTGGAGCACCAGGCGGAGCTCAAGTCAAGCGAGGCGGCCGCAGCAGAGGCGCGGACACGCGAGGTGGCAGAGCTGCGCGATGCAGCTGCCAGGTGCGACGAGGAGTTTGTGGTCAGTGCCTGAAGCTCCCGAAAGCCAAGCAGAGATGTTGTGTCGCTCCCCATTTGCAGTTGGGTTTGGTGGCATGCCGGCGTGAGGTTGAAATGTATGTCGAGCAAGCTGTGCACTGGGCTGCTGTCTTCTGTCCACTGCAGGGAGCGTGAGGCACTGGAGGCCCGCCTGCGCGAGCAGCTGGAGGCAGCGCAGGCGCAGGCGCGAGCGGGAGAGGCGGAGGCGGATGCCCGGGCGCTGAGGGAGCAGAAGTATGCGCTGGACGCCCGGGTGTCGGAGCTGAGCCACAAGCTGGGGGCGGCGGAGGGCAGCAACCGGTGCGTATGTGGGGTGGCTGGCTTTGCTGCCATCCCAAGGGTGGCATGGAAGGAGTGAGCACGGACAGCCACTGGGCCGGTACTGCAGCTACCTGAATGCCCCCGCATGTCATGCTGGCTTGCGCGGCCCTGACGACACAAGCCTGCACGCCTCCCGCTCCTGCAGCGCGCTGACCGATGAGGTGGAGCGGCTGCGTGCTGCGGCCACCTCGCTGGGGCGGGAGAAGGCGGAGCGGGATGTGGAGCTGGGGGAGGCGCTGACCAAGGTCAGCACGTGCAAGTGCTCGGTTGGCTGCTGGGACATGAGCAGGCTGCGATGATGCTGTCTGCTGATGGGTTTAGCGGTTGCTGAACCGCAGCGTGACTGCATACTGCCTTTGCATCCTGTTTTACCAACAACCCTGCCCTGTGCCTTCTTGCTGCCACAGGTGGCTGCGCTGGAGGACAAGGTTGCGGGGCAGCAGGGCCTGGCGGCAGAGCAGGCGCAGCGCATCCGCGACATGGAGGTGGGCAGAGGCTGAGCAGAGGCTGGCGTCCATGCTGCCGCTATGGCTGTCACTGCATGCGTGCCCTTCGCATGTCAGGAGCTGCATTACGTTGCATGTCCGTTCTGCTGCATTTGGCAACCCCCCACTTTGAAGAACACTCTCCAACAGCATCCTGATCCAGCAGCATCCCGTTTCCCCATCCTGCTTGTGGTCTGTCCATCTTCCTGCCACACAGGCGTCGCTGCGCCAGGTGGAGGCACGCGCCGAGGAGCTGAAGGCGGCTGCTCAGGGCCACGAGGCGCGGGCGGCAGAGGCGGCTGCTGAGCTTGCCAAGGCCAACACCTCGCTGGAGCGCCTGGGGGTGGGTTGCTGGATGGCCTTTGCAGGGCTGGTGTCTTAGGAGCGGTGGCAAGTGGGTACGTTCACCTGCCCCTGTGCAAAGCGCTCGCAGTCACACAAGCACGCTGCGCGCAAGCTGGCCAACCAGCGCTGCCGCCCCCTCCCCCCTCCCCCTGCGCAGAACGAGCTGCAGCTGCAGAAGGAGAAGATTCGGCGCAAGGCGGCCATCGTGGCACGGCAGGAGGAGGAGCTGGCGGCGCGCGATGCGGCGGCGGATGAGGAGCGGCAGCGGGCACGCGGCTTGCAGCGAGACCTGGAGCGGGCAACGGAGGATGCAGGTGTGAGGGAGTGGGAGGGGAGCGAGAGGATTCAGGTGTGTGAGAGAGAGAGTGCAGGAACAGGGGGTCAAGGATGGCGGCGTGGAACTGAGGCTTCCAGTGCTGCTGCTGCCAACCCCTGCTGCTTTGTCTTGGGAATCAGATGCCTGCAAGAAGTTGCTCCCTTGCTTGCCTGTGCGCAGAGGCGCTGCGCAAGGAGGTGGGGGAGCTGCGGGGGCGGCTGGAGGACAGCCGGGCCCAGGTGGCCAGCAATGAGCAGATGATCCGCTGGCTGAACAACCAGATCACAGAGACGCAGCTGCACTACAGCGCTGGCGCAGCCGGCCTGATGGCCAGCCGATACAGCTACCGGCCTGCAGCACCTGTGCCGCCGGCAGGCAGCGGCAGCAGCGCCACGGCTGGGGCAGCGCCAGGGGCATCGGCGGCGGCCGGCCTGCCGGCGCCTGGTGCGCTGGCAGGTGGCTATGGCAGTGCGGTGCGGCCAGCGGTGGGCACATACCGCACCCCTGGCACAGTGACCAGCGTGGGGGCCACGGGTGGGCTGCCACCGCCCTCTGTGGGCAGCACCGCACCGCCCGGCAGCACCGGCAGCAGTGTGCTGCCCGCACCAGCGGCCGGTTTCCGCAGCAACTTTTATGCCACACATTTTGGCGGCAGCGGAGCGGCAGGCAGCGGGGCCACTGGCATGCCGGCTGCAGCCGGTGCAGCTGCCGCACGCAGCCTGGACCTGGGAGGGGCGGGAGCAGCGAGGGCGGGAGATGCTTCCCGGGCTGCTTTTGCTGTGCCAACAGCAACCGCGCCGGGCCCGGCGGTGGGGACAACGGCGGCGCCGGCTGCAGGAGCTGCAGCCCCCTCAGCGGTGGCCAAGTACCTCAGCCGATTCGAGGTGCCTACATTCCGAATGGCTGACACAGCCGGGGGCCGGGTGGCGGTGCCTGTTACCAGCGGCACTTGAGCGGGGGCAGGGCAAGCAGGCGGGCCGCCTGAGCGGCTGCTTGACCTGTGTTGAGTTGACTGATTGACTTGATATGCTCACTGACTGAATGGCTGAGGGTTGTTCTGTGACCCAGTGTCAATAACAGCGAGCCGAGAGAGCACCTGGACCGACAGCGGCAGCAGGACAGTGGCACAAGGACAACAGACGAAGCAAGGCAGGGTATCCAGCCATAACAGCTGCATCTGCTCCCCTTTTCACCGCCACAGCGGCCGGCCGGATGGCCGCTGATCATGGTATGGTGCAGCATTCAAACAGGGGGGGCCCAGGTGGCGTGCACAGCCAGCACAGGGTGCATGCGAGCCAAGGTGCACACCAAGCAGCGCTTGCAACTGGGAGTTGCTGAGGGTGCCTGGGGGAGCTGCGCCCTAGCTGGGGGAGCTGCGCCCTAGCGACCTTGCAGGGTCTGAGCGGCTTGGGTTTCCTCTCATGACAGGTACCAGCCCTGGATGTCCAGACAATCTGGTCTAAATTTGGCGCTGCAGGCCCCCACAGCAGCGCATTCTGCACGCATTGTGCAAGCACGAATGCGGCGAATACCGCGCCACCTACCGCCGCCTGGCCACCCGTCACCTCGCGGCCCGGGTTCCTGGGCTGCACTTCGTTCCTGAGTGAAACAGCTCTTCACCAAGTGATAAGGTCACCCAGCTGGCGCGTAGGCGCCTATGAGAGCGAAGGCGTCCCCGCCAACAGGGGTGGCCTGGCTCCTCGGCCTGCTCGTGCTGTCAGGTGTGCAGATTGGGTGGACTGTGCGCACGGGAGCGCTGGCGGGCGCAGCCCCTCAAAGCGCCGTGGGGGAGCGGGGCCGCGCGCGGCGCGACCGGCTCGGGTACACCGCATCCTGAGAGACTATTGACCCCTCATGAAGCCGTCTGGAGGACGGGCGGGGCTACAGCGGCTGTACCTGCAGCGGCGGCCGCCAGCGGCGGCCCCCGCCGAACTGGGGGGAAGGTCCGCCACGCCTTGCGCAGCCCTCAGTCCATAACAACAGGCGTGTGCGGGCTGTTGCGACGATCGCTTTGTTGTCCTGGCCCCCTGCAGCTGCTGCTGGCGCACAGGCTGCCTGCGATGAGGGCAGCGGCGCATGCACAGCAGACCTGGGCGGCGACTTGGCCACGCCAGGTGAGTGATCTGACCATGCAGGGGGTGTGTGCGGGCTTGCTCCGTCTCTGCAGCATTGGGGAGGAGGCAGGGAGGCGGTGCAGCCTGGCGATGAGGGAAGGCTCCATCGCGACCATGGATACTTGCAGTTGCAAGCATGCCGTGGCGGTTGCCTGCTCACTGAGTGGCACCCGGTGCTGCTATTGGCCGGCGTCAGGGGTAACCCACGCACCTCTTTCCGCCCCCGCTTCGCTGCCACAGGCCGCCAGCTCAAGGCGGTAGATGCACCCCTGCCCACATCCTGCTGCACCGGCACCCCCGTGAGTGTGCCTGCCTGACCCGCAGCCTCGACTTGCCTGCCCTGACCAGCCACCCTTCCCCCTCCTGTGGCACGCACGTCATGCTGAGTTGCAACCCCGCTGCTGGAACTGTTCACCACACGCCATCGTTCCTGCAGGGCTGGTGGGCCGGCAACGGCCAGGAGCTGTGGCGCGGCAGCGGGGGCCTGACCCCCGATGCCGAGCCCCCCAAAGCACCATCCACCGGCGGCTTCCAGCTGGGCACCCTCTTCTACTCCAACCAGCAGATCACTGCCGTGCTCCAGTACTGGGACCCGGTGAGGCGCCCGCCAGCCCAGCTGCCGTATGGACAGCCGCACCCGGCTGCTCCCGCAGCTGGCCAGAACCATGCCTGCTGCTGGAAGCGAGCTGCCCCATGGCTGTTCTTGTTGTGCATGGGTGCATGCCGGCCTGACCTGCAGTAGTGCACGCCCTGCACAGCACCCACTTGTGCCCCTCTCTACATTGTGGCGGATGCAGGAGAACAACGCTTTGGACCTGGGCAAGCAGCTGGCTGCTGCCATCCTGAATGTTCAATGGTACAGCAGGTCACGATGTGGACTGCCCACCGGCAATGACCTGATGAAGAAACCTCCCTTCAGCTCCATCGCCGATGCAATCGCCAAGGGCAACAGCCTGCTTGCCCAGCGGCGCTTGCCCGGCGGCAGGTGCGACTGCTGCAACGATGACGGCCTCAGCTGCGATGGAACGGTGTGCGCTGGGAAGAATGGCTGTGACCCACTGGCGGCAAGCACCGACTTCAACAATGTCATCGAGTTCCTGCAAGCCTGGAGCAGCTACAAATCCTGCGGGTGGGTCGGTTGGGCCGGAGGCGCGTCTTTAAAGCGCATGCTTGGAGTGCGTGGCGATGCAGCCGGGATTGCCCAGCTGACCTGATCATCCGCCGCATCCTAGCAGCCCAGGTGCCTCCTACACCTGAGCTCGTCTATACACTGCGCCGGATGCCGATGCAGAGACCCAGACCCGTGCAACGGCGACGGCGCTGCTGATGGGCGTTCTTGCCGCGACCGCGGGCCCGGCCTGTGGGTGGCCAAGGGCGCCACCGAGCTGAACTACAAGTCCACGTTTGACGACAGCTGGTGCGACCCACGCACCTCCACCAACACCGCCGATCTGCTTCAGCTGGCGGAGCTGAAGACCAAGACAGCCGCAAGTAGCAAGCTGCCTGGCCAAGGAAACACATTGTCCCTCGAAACCGGAAAGTTCCCCGTCCTGACGGAGGAGGCCCTGAAGCTGTATGGAGCCACGTGCGCCTGCTGCGCGCTGTGCCTGGCGCAAAACATGAACCTGGGGTGCGACGGTAAAGGCGGCGGCAAAAGCGGCGGCACACAACCCATGCGGGTAAGGCTGACGGGTTGCTTGGCAGGCGAGGGCAGTCACTTGGATGTGGCATGCTGGGGTGTTTTGAGTGTACGGGGAGCCCCGCCATCTGCAACCCAGTTTTGCTCGCTCCCCACATGTGCTGCCTGCCCCCTTGCAGTGCAAGTCGTGGAGCCTGCGTGAGCTCGACAACGATGGCGAGTATGTGTGCCGGCTGTGGTCCACAGACGATGTGGGCAACAACGGCAACTCCATCACTCTGGAGCCGGGCAACCGAGTGCCAGACACACCAAAGAACTTCCCTGAGAAGTATCGATACACGTCTGGCAACAGTGAGCACTGGGGCTGGGGCGCTGGTTGAGGCGGGGTGGCCGGAGCTGTCGCGTGGCAGGGGCGACACGAGCGGGCCCGGCTGCCTGGCGCTTGCAATGCGCGTGCTGAGCGCATGGTTGGGGGCCCTGCCCCGTTTGCAGGCCTGCTGGCAAACGCCGGATGCTGCACGGATTGCTACTACCCTTCCAAGGGCGACTCCGGCAGCTGCCCAGCCAAGCTGCCGTCACCGCCACCCAGGTAAGGGTTGCGCTGCTGCACAAACTGGTTGGGTAGTTTGACAGTGCGTGTATTGGTATGGCTGGTGCAGCACATGGTTGATGACAGTGCCATCATGCTGGTCATCAGGGGTCTGCAACTTGTTC
>VIYQ01002151.1:0-10950 GCA_009928355.1 Chlorella sp. CH2018 | reverse complement strand
GCAGCAGCAGCAGCAGCAGCAGCAGCAGCAGCAGCAGCAGCAGCCATGGCGAGCAGCAGACACCTGCCCTTCCTGCCAGCAGCTTGCTCGCATCCCATAGTGTGGAGGCCGCACTTGCAGCAGAACTAGCCATCGCAGCGGCAGGCACGGTAGGTGCAGCAGCAGCAGCAGCAGCGGCGGCGGCGGCAGCGACAGCAGCCAGCCGGGCAGGCAGTGCCCCTGCAGATGGCCCGGTGGCGCACGAGGAGTGGCTGCCGGTGGTCATGGTTGCTAGCCTGCCCCACATTGAGCTGGAGCTTGTGACTGCGGAGGGGCGGCGCCATCGCGGCCTCTTCATGGTGGATAGCGGTGAGCGGCGGGGAGGGAGAGGGGAGGAGGGGAGGTACTGCATTGTCAGCCTCGGCCCGTTGCGTCGCCTGCATGCTGCCTAGCCTGCCCGCGGGTCCTAACAGTCGTGAGAAGAAGGTGGCGGGCTCTTACTAGCGAGAAGAAGGCGGGAAGGCTGACACGGGAGGCAGTTTGAGGGCGGCGCGCTGGCGCCATGCGGGCGCATGAGGGCCGCCGCCGCTCCTCCACGCCTCCCTGGCCATGCCCTCATGCCCATTGTCGCAGAGCTTGCCCACAGTGGGCCATGGTTAATATGCTGCTGCCTCCGATTGAGCCTCCCTGCCACGTTTGTTGCCCACCTGCTGCAGGTGCTGGCGGGCTGGACATTGTGCTGAATGCTGGTGCAGCGCAAGCGCTGGGTCTGGGCAAGGGCAGCACCGCCACGCACATCAAGGTGCGGCTGCGTGCCTGGAGCAAGAAATGGACGCGTGCGTTCCGGCCCTGCCTATCCGCCCTGCTGACTTGTGTTCATAGCATTGCCATCACATCACTCGCCCACCTTGCCCATCGTCCCGTTGCTGTCTGCAGGGCCTGGGCGGCGGCGGCGGCGCGCGCATGGCTGCCCAGCGCTGCCAGCTGGGCGAGGTGTGGCTGGGCCAGCACCGTTTCACAGGCGTGCAAGCCCTGTACCGAGAGGGCCAGGGCGGCAACGGCGGTCTGGAGCTGTCGCAGCACACCAGCGGAATCGTGTGCGGCGGCGTGCTGGGCCGCTGCACTCTGGTGTACGACTACCCTCGTCTGCGCCTTGCAGTGCGGCGCCCTGCGCCAGTGGCGGCGGCGGCGGCGGCCGGGTAGCGCACTGCGCATACTTGCTCATTGCCCTGTGTTGGGTGACAGTGCGCAGCGGTAGCGGACCATGTGAGAAGAGTGGAACACAGGAAGGTTGCGAGGGCTTGGCGGCCATGCACGGCGCCAAATGCTGCAGGGTTTGTTTGCATGCGCCGCATAACCCCTTGAACAGCTCCAGTTAGCAGCACGGATGGCAGGGAGCAGTGTTCGTGCACGCAGTGCTGCTGTTAGCAAACATGATTGTGTGGTGGCGCAGCTGCTGCGTGCACCTGCGGCGGCGCTGGCATGCTGTGCAGTTCCCGACTCCCTGCGCTCTCGCTCACGGCCCCCACTGTTTCATCATTCCCCTTCTGCACCAGATCTGTACAAGATGAAAGCCGCGTTCGCGATGCTGCTTTTGTTGTGCCGCGCGCTGTGTTGCAGCGCCGCCGTCGAGCCGCGGATCGGCTCACGCATCGGCATTGACTCTATTGGTGAGGTTCTAGCGTCTACAGGTTCTGTACTGTGGGTGCCGGGTGCCCGACGCCGGCCAGCTCGGCAGCACGGGCCCGCTTCTGGGTCGTCCAGCTGCTCCATGAACGTCCTCGATACAAATGAGAGCGGTAGCGAGCGGCATCAGGGATGTTCGTGCAAGGGGGCTACTGAGCAGCTGGTGCCGGTGGTGCCGGTGGTGCCGCCGCAATGGAGTTGGAATGATCCCTTCCCTGTGCAGGCCGTGGCTCTGCGACACCCCTACGACTGCAAACGAACACATCGGGGTGAGTGATTGCGGGCCTGGCAAGCTTGACGTGCAGCAATTTTCTTTCAGCGCACAGAGTGCTGCTGCGCAGGTACCGCCGCGGCTGGGGTGAACAGAGGAGCTGCCCGTGCGGCATACGTACTGTGCCATTGCTGCCCGACCAGTCTGTACGAACCTGGGAGCTTGCTGTTCGTTGCGGCAGCACGCCGCAGTTCCCGTGCAGAACAAGGGGCACCCTGCCACCCTGCCCACCTTGCAGGCGGGCCAGCAGGCGGGCCCGCAGGCTCATGCATGACGACTCGACCGCCTGCCCCCTGCCGGGCTGCACTGTGCCTGACATGGGGGCACCCTGCGCCTGCCTGGAGTGCAAGGCGGGCTGGCAGATGTGGCCCAGCGGCTGCGTACGGGTGAGCGGTGGGAGCGGGGTGTGCATTCTCTGCGCATCGCCCTGGGCAGCAGAGGCCACTGCTGGCCCTCATGATGCCGGCTTGGCTCAACCCCCACTCCTGCCAACTGCCGCCCTCTGCACGCCTGCACCCCTGCAGTGCGGCAACACGGGCTGCGCCACCTACAAAGCCAACACCTGTGAATGCACCAGCTGTCCGCCTGGCTGGCGGCTCAACAGCGGCGCATGCACTGTGAGCGAGGAGACCAAGTCGCTGCTGCACCTGCCTGTCGAGCCGCCGCAGCAGGACAGCGCCCTGTCTGGCTGGGACGCCATGTACCAGCTCGAGGTCAACTGCTCCGGTGGGTCCTGGCTTTCGAGCCTGGGTGGATGGGGGAGGGACGGAGAGATTGTGATGCCATGAAGCACAAGGGCGCACAACACCCCCACGCCAGGAGCATCCATCCATAGCCATGCCGTGCGCCAGCTGCAGGCAACAGTCTGCATCCGTCACCCAAACCGCGCCGCCTCCCGCTCTTGCCCGTCTACAGGCACTTGCTACCTGTCTGCTGATGCCTGTGAGGCTGACAGCCCTGAGGGCTGCGGCCTGTCCATCCAGCGGGACCAAAGCATGCTCGCCAAGAGCATGGCCGCGAGCTGGAGCGCGCTGCGCTTCCGCATCCGCCCCTGCGAAGGGGCCTCCCCCACCGACCCACTGCTCGGTTCGCCCGTCCAGATTCTGAACGCGCTGCGGGAAACAGCTCGGCTGGGGCTGGATCCCACAGCGGTCAAGGCTGTGGCTCAGCTGGGCAGCGAGCCGCGGTGCAGGCGGTGGGTGCTGGGCCTGCACGAGGGGCTCAACCCCGACGCCTATCAGTGGGTGCTGGAGCCGGCAGGCGTCGACTCGATGGTTCGCATCCGTGCCCCGGTGGGCAGGAGGGGTGGCGTGGGGCAGGGCAGGGTTGGGGGAGATGTTCAGGTTGGGCACGCGGCGATGTGCCCAGCAGGCACAGCGTGCCCCAGTCAAGGCACGGCATGCGGTTGACCCCGCACACCCGACCCGCCTCCCGGCTTGCAGGGCCTGCCCGAGTCGTGTCCTCGCTACCTGGGCATCCCTGCTGACTGCGGCCTGGGCTGCAAGCCCCAACTGTTCACCACCAACAACCCCAACGCGGTCACCGCATGGCGCCTGCAGCAGGTGCCCTGACGGGTCACCCCACTCTGTGAATGCTTCCGATTGATCCCGATGTGGCCACCTCCCCCACTGTGTTAGCCGAAACCCCATTTGCTTTGTCCCGAGTACCCGGCAATAAAGGTACCTCTCGCTCCACTTGACCAAACTTCGTTCCGCACTTGCCATCCCCTTTGCCCCCAACGCCTTGCCGCCTTACTGCATTTGAGCACTATCCGACCACACTTCACCACCTGCCACCAAGCTGTATGCACCCCTGCCTGCGTGCCTCCCCACTTTTCGGCCTTGTCAACTTCAGGTTACAGCCGCTTGCGTAAAAAATCAGGTTTGAACAACGCAGCGGGCGACGGGGGGAGGGGGGCAGAGAGGGAGGCGGTTGCAGGTGGTGCCAGACCACCCATGATGTCAAAACAGAGGCAATAGTGAGCAGTCAGAAGTTAGGGGAAGGGATACAGCTGTGGGGTCTAGCTACTCTATGGGCAT
The DNA here is from genome assembly GCA_009928355.1 of Chlorella sp. CH2018. Taxonomy (NCBI): domain Eukaryota; kingdom Viridiplantae; phylum Chlorophyta; class Trebouxiophyceae; order Chlorellales; family Chlorellaceae; genus Chlorella; species Chlorella sp. CH2018. The sequence goes on along the minus strand of VIYQ01002151.1, from coordinate 6,975 downwards.
TGCTGAACAATTGGGCGGGGGCGGCGCATGGCGGTGCCGCCCCCGCGGGCCTGGCCTAGCTGAGAGAGAAGCGCGGCAGTGCGTCTAAGCTAGGGCTGCCGCGCCGGTGTGTCCTGCATGGCGCGGGGGCCGGGCTGGACGCTGCCCGGCTTCTGCCGGGTCCTCTGCGCCTGGCCACATCGCAGGCCCCCGCTGGCGCCGCACGCCGCTCACTGGGGGAAGCCGTAGCCCAGCAGCGCCGAGTCGGCAGGCGCCTCAAACGTGGTGGCAATGCGCTGCAGCTTCTCGCTGGAGTACTTCTTGTATACAGCCACCAAGTTGGAGTTCTGCGTAGCACGGGCGGCAGTGGGGGCCGGTGAGGGACCGGGTGCGGCGGCCCAGGTGTGGGGCGACAAAAACACGTCCCCCGACCACACCCCAACCCCCCACAGCCTGCTCACCGGCGCCTTGCGCATCAGGCCCGCCAGGAACAGCGCGCAGTTCTGCACAGCCGGCACGTTGTAGCCGGAGTGGCGCTCCAGCGCCGTGGGGAACGCGTCTGCCGCGCCCACCGCCTTCATCGCCACGTACGTGGCGGCCGCAGCAATCATGGAGTAGGGGTACTGCGGGGCAGGCAGGGGGAAGCAGGGAGTTGGGCGGTTGGAGGAGGGCAGGGCAGAAGAGCCAGGCCCAATAGAGCACTGCCACGTAGCCAGCGGCCGCCCCTGCCCCAGCCCATCCGCCACCACACCTTGAGCGCGTTGTAGTCCACCAGTGACAGCTCCACCAGGTAGGTGGCCAGCAGCGTCACCTCCTTGTTGTTCACCACGTCCGCCGCCTTGAAGTTGCTGCACGGCCATAGGGGGTCGGGGGTTGTAGAGGTCAGCAATGAGCGGTTATGCTGCAGGGTGGGTGAAGCATGCACGGCAGTTGGCAGCCAACCATGCCAAGCCAGCACGTCCTTGCAAAGCTCACCGGCCCAGGAAGTTGTAGATGCCTGCGGGGTGGCAGGGAGCACAGGAGGGGCGCACCAGGAACAGTCAGCAAGTAACCTTGGCTGGCCAGGCAGCTGGGCTGCTCCAGAAGTGCCCTGCAGCCCAGCCCCATCTGCCACGCCACCGCCACTCACTGGGCACGGTGAGGTTGAAGCGCAGCGCGTTCAGCATGATCTTCTCCATGTTGAGGATCTGGTCGCGCGTGTAGGCGCGGTCAGAGATGTACACAAAGTCCCGCACCTGCGGGCGGAGAAAAGGGGATGGATGCCCAGGGCACAAGGGTGGCAAGCTGTCAGATGAAGCGGCAGCAAAGATGCACGCAGCATGCTGGCAGGAAAGCCGCACAGCAGGTCAGCAAAGGAAGCCAGCGCCCCAGCCAGGTCATGGCCAAAGCCAACAGTGCAGACACACAGCTCTGCCCAGCGGCGCACCTCGGGCGCCCAGATCTCCTCGTACTTGGAGGCCACCAGCATGGCGGTGACGCCCACCAGCTGCAGGTGCTTGCGCGTGACCTGCTTGGCCTCCAGGAACCGGTCAATCAGGTTGACGGTGAGGTACAGCGTCTCAGGCATGAGCTGCAGGGGGACGGGCAGGGGCAGGGAGGGAAGGAGCTTGAGGTGAGCACGCGCAGCCGCAGGCTCGAGGTGCAACAGGTGCATGATGCAGGCTGGAGCGGAGGGCTGGGTTCAAAGATGGTGGGCCGGCAGGGTGAGGGGCAGCACGGCGGGGCCAGCAGCAGAAGCAAACAACCACCGGCATCATGGGAAGGTGAGCAGCCACACCCCTCGGCAGCCCGGTACGCCCCAACAGCTGCCCACACCGCACCTTGAACTTGAGGTGTACGTCCACCAGCCAGTCGATGAGGATGGCCCGCATCTTGTCGTTGATGTCGGTCTGCAGCAAGGGGAGGAGCGAGGGTGGCGATTGGTCAGGGAAGGGCTGCAGACGGGCGCGAAGGGGCCAACAGCTCCGCAGCCGCGTGCCAGCGGCAGCACACGCCTGCCAGCAGCAGCCCCCACCCGGGGCCCACCTGGCGCGTCATGTAGTCGGGGGCCACACGCAGCTGCGGCTCCACGCGCTTGTAGTAGCTGAAGATGTCGGCCACAAAGTCGGTGGCATTGAGTGGGTCGGCCGCGTCGGCCGAGTCAATGTCGGGCAGCGTCGGCACGCACTGCTTCTTGGTCTTGCCGCCTGACACCGCCGCCTCACTGCGCGACTGCAGCAGCTGGCTCATGCTGCGGCCTGCCGCCGCAGGCTTCTCCGCCACCGCCGCCTGGCTGACCACCGGCACATTGCTGTCGCGGGGGCGCAGGCCGTTGCGGGGCTTGGTGGCGCCCCAGCTGCCCGCGTTGGCAGCCTGCACACGGGAGGGGAGGGGCTGGCGGCAGTTGGGGCCGGAAAATTGATGCGGCACAAATGGGCAGCGGCTGGCTGACACAATTGGCGGCCCTGGCGGGCAGGCGGCGCACAATGCGCCACGCCCTCCCCACTCGGCCCCGCACCTGGGCATTGCCGGTGCCTGCGGCGGCCAGCTGCGCGGCGGCGCGGCGCGTCAGCACACCGGGCCGGCTCTGCAGCTCAATTGGGGTGGGGCGCGGGGAGGGGCGCTGGTGAGGCAGGCGAGAGGGTGGAGCAGGGCACCAAGTGCACGGGCCACGTGCCGGCCGGCAGCTGGGCCGGGCTGCCGGCACCTGACGGTGGGCCGGCGGGGGGCCGTGCGGCGCTGCCCCCGCCACCCGACGGCGCCAATATGATTTTCAGGGGTGTCGAGGGCCCGGGGGGCCGCACCTGCGCGGCCTTGGCCTCGCCCTCCTTGCCAACAGTAACCTTCTGGTTGAAGGCGCCCACCACGTTGCCGATGTCGCCCAGGGCCCTGCGGGGGAGGCCGGGGGAGGGGCGTGAGCGGGCCCCGGGCCGGCCGTTTGGGCGGGGGCCGGCTGTCGCCGGTTGAGATGGCCCGCGCCGCGCACCTGCGGCTGCCGGCGCCCGCCGCCAGACCCTTGCCGGCCGCGGCCGCAGCCCCCTTGGCCGCCAGGCCCCCATTCTCCAGCCCCTCGGCCCGTTGCGCCGCCTGCATGCTGCCCAGCCTGCCCGCGGGTCCTAACAGTCGTGAGAAGAAGGTGGCGGGCTCTTACTAGCGAGAAGAAGGCGGGAAGGCTGACACGGGAGGCAGTTTGAGGGCGGCGCGCTGGCGCCATGCGGGCGCATTAGGGCCGCCGCCGCTCCTCCACGCCTCCCTGGCCGTGCCTTTCGCCATGCCCCGCCGCTCGTCATGATGCAACCTGTTGCGTGGGGGCGGGGCAGCCCCGCCGCGGGCCGCCGTTTGAACGCCAGCACCTGCAGTATCCCCGCGCCGTGCCGCCGGCGAGGGGCAGCAGCCGCCGACAGCCGCGCACAGGTCGCGCAGGCTGGGGCAGCAAGCACTGATGTTCGTGGTCTGGCTTGGGTGGTTTGCAGCTGCTCTGCACAGCCCCAGTAGACAAACTGCCTTCTCCTACGCTCCCACGCAGTGCAGTGCCTGCTTGCCCCGCCGATGCATGCACGCGGGACGCGCCCGCCGCTCGTCGCGCGGACGCAAGGGGCGCACCCAGGGACATCACCGTGCTAGACCGCACCCTGGAATTTTACATGTATTGGAATTGTGATGCAACAGGGAATGGCAGCTGCTTCATCAAACTGCGGTGCCGCAAGCCAGGCTGGTTGCACCTTTCTGGCTGTGGCTGCCTCGCCGCCTCAGCCTGCCGCCGGCGCCTCGCGCAGCCGCCACACAATCTTGTTGGTGGCCGTCTTGCCCGCTGCCTCAAACAGGGCGGGCTGGTCACGCAGCACCTCCTGCAGGGAGGTGTTTGCGGCGGGAACAGCTTATGGCGGGCTGGCCCAGGTGCAGCATGTACCGTTTGCATGCCAGGGCACTTGGTTGGCAGTGAGCGTTCGGTGCTGGCACAGGGGTGCTTCCTGTGGCATGCACACCCCGGCCCCCTCCACGCACCGACACCGCCAGCTTCCAGCGCACGCCCTTGGGCGTCTGGTACTTGTCCAGGCAGCTGGCGCAGTCGCGCTTGAGCACCGCCTGGATCTCATATACCGTGCCCCGCCTGGCGGTGCGGGAGGGGAGCAGTGCGAGGACGATCGAAACAGAGCGGAGAGTCGTGCATGAACTAGAGCAGCGGCAGAGAATGACGCCGCATACTTGACGATACAGTTGCTGTGCCTCTCAGCCGAGCCTGCATGCCGCTGGTGCCAACCCCGGCACGCACCGGTCGGGCAGGGAGGAGAGGGCGCGCTGCACCAGGTCCACATAGCTGGTGCCCCGCTTGCCCTCGTGCCGCGCCTCCTTCATCAGCCGAACCTGCAGCAACGAACAGGTGGGCACCGCTCATCCACGTGAGGCACTGGGGTGGTGTGGCCAGCGTGTTACAGCTCACAGTGGGAGCCATGCATGTGAGTGTGCAGCAGTGGAGGGCAGAAGCGCCGTGCAGGCGCATGCGGTGTATGAAGCAGCAGCAAACAGTGCATGCAGCAGGTTGCAAGGAGCCATACGCTAGCAGCAGGGCGCACCACGCTGTAGTACTGCTGCCGCACCGCCGCACCGCCGCGGCTGTACCTGCGGCAGGGTAAGCCACAAAGCTGCGTGTACTCAAACCAGCAGCGCAGCCGGCAGCGGTCTTCTCTTGCTTGGCACATCTCTGTTGGCCATGCCATGGTGCTCAGAGACCGGCAGGCAGGCCACAAGCAGGTGCACAGGGCCACCGCACCTGCCAAAGTGGCGGGCAATCAACTCCCAGTCCAGTTCCCCCTCCGGTGGGTGCTCCGGAATCGCCTGCAGCAGGAACGCTCGGTCTTCAGCCAGCCTGCAGCAGGACGGCAGAGGCGGGGCAGATGAGGTGAGAGCCTGGGTGTGGGCAGGCGGGCGGGGGCAGACCGCTTGCTGCTGTTTTCGAACTGCAAGCAACCGTGAACAACAGCCATCCTGCATGAATGAACAAAGCTCAGCAAACCAGCACCCACCTGGCCAGCTTGCTGATGTCCGCCTTCTGCCAAGCCTTGCCCAGGTTGGCTGTGGCTGCTGGGTCCACCTGCCGCTGCTGCTGCTGCACTTGCTGCACCTGCTGTGGTTGCTGTGCCGCCTGCTGCGCCTGTTGCTGCTGCGGTGCTGCCGCTGCCACGGCGGCCGCAGCTGCAGCCCCTGCTGCCACTGCCGCTGCTGCCGCAGCACCCGCTGCCTCTGCAGCGCGGCGCAGCTCTACTTCGGCAAGCACCCCCAGCACTGCTGCCTTCTTGCCCTTGGCAGTCAGAGTTTTTCGCTTCTTCCTTCTCTTGCCAGCACCGCCGCTGCCGCCACCGCTGCTGCGCTGCCGCTGCTGCTGCGCTGCGCCATCGGCCTGCGGTGCAGCGGCGGGTGGCTGCTGTGCGCCAGTGCCGGCCGCCACTGCTGCTGCCACCTGCCCCCCAGCCGGTGCCGCTGCCTGGGCTGCCTGGGCCGCAGCGGCGCGTGCCGCAGGTGCAGCAACAGCCTGGGGACGTGCGACTGCTGCTGCTGCTGGCCGCGTGTCCGCCACCGCTGCTGCCGCTGCTGCTGGTCGTGCTGCGCCCGCTGGTCGTGCCGCTGCCGCTGGCCTTGCCACTGCTACAGGCGGCTGTGTATGCCGCTGGGGCGCTGCTGCCCGTTCCAGGGCTGCAGCCGCTGCCGCCACTCCCAGCTGCGGCCGTCGGGCTCCCGGAGCGGGCGCTGCCGCTGGCGAGGCTGCCGTTGACCGCTTGCCGCGCATTGGCCCTCTCACTGGAGAGGGCATGATGACCATCTCCACTCGCACCGTCTTGTGGCTGCCATTCTGCTGGGGCGCAGGGGCAGAGGCGCCGCGAGGTGCCGCCGCCGTTCGCACCGCTGCTCCTGCCGCTGCTGTCCCCGCGGCGCCGCCCGCTCGCTGGTGTGTGCCGGTCGACTGTTGCTGCTTGGCACGCTGCTGGGCCGGCTGGGGCTCTGCAGCCAGCGAGGCGCCAAGGCCTTGCGCCTCTACCTTGCGCTTCTTGTTCTGCGCCATGCTGGCTGCTCTCCCCCCGTAGTGCCGGATGCTCGTGAGCAATGGGCTCCCAGCTGGGCTGCCGCTCAAATGTGGAGGCGCGCAGCACAGCAGCCAGCGACTGGGGTGGGCGAGCAGCTCCCATTTGGACCGAATTGCGTTGCGCGCAATCACAGATCGCAATTGTGCACCTTGCAGCCTCCTGCAAGCGACACACAAGGCGATGAGCGGGCGGCTACCACGCTCGGCGCAGGCCTGCAGGGCTGCCCCGGCCGTGGCGACCCCATGCACAGCGCAGTTCGCTGGAAGATGGGCGCCGCTGCCAGTCACGGCTCCCCCCACCGCTGCCGCCGCCGCCGCTGCCGCCAGACGCCTGCGCTGGCCGCACCCCCGCGGCATGCCCTGCGCACGCAGCAATGCCGCTCCCAGCACACACCATCGCTGGCGCCGTGCAGCAGCGGGCGACAGCGGCAGCGGCGAGGGGGAGGGCATCGACATTGATGCGCTGGCGGCGCGGCTGTCCCAAGAGGCTGAGAAACTGCGCCAGTCGGGCGCCTCGTGGAGCAGCGAAGACGAAGGCGACAGCGAGTTGGGCGACTCGGACGCGGCAGCGTACGAAGCGCAGCCGGATGCGGGGCGCCAGGAGGCGCTGAGGCGCGAGGCGGCGGCAGGGGGGCCGCAGCCAGACCTGCTGCCTGTGTTTGGCTACGCCAGCCAGTCGGCAGAGGCAGAGGCGCTGGCGGCTGTGGGCAGCGGCGGCTTCTCTCCTGAGGAGTTTGAGCTGCTGTCCGAGCTGGGCACCATCAACATCCAGCAGGTGAAGCAGCAATCTTAAGTGGTGTTAGCAGCCAGTACTGCTGCAAGCTGGGTGCAGCAGGGCTGGCAGGCGCGCACACTTGTGTTGCCGATGCCTCAGGGAAGGCGAGTGTGCTTTGGACAGCATTTGTCACATGTTTGCCCTGCAAGCTGTAAGTCCCCCC
>VIYQ01002150.1:0-16563 GCA_009928355.1 Chlorella sp. CH2018 | reverse complement strand
GGAGGAATGGAGGGGGCAGGGAGTGCGGGGGGAGTTGAACTCATCCCAGGCAAAGCATGCTGTTACCGGAGCAGCTTGCTGGATAGACAGAGCAGCTGGATGGCATCATCATCCACCGCTGCCCTACACCTCACAGCCCGCTCCAGCAGGCCCGTTAGCTGAGCCCCACCTCACCCCTCCTCCCACAGGCGGAAGGCGCCGGGCTGGCTGAGCAGCGCCTCCACCCGGGCGGGCGGGTAGCCGCGCTGCTGCAGCACACCGCACACAGCGCCCTTCTTGCTGGCGACGGCGGCTGCCGCTGCCTCTCTGCAGAGTGGTTACAAGCGGGACAGGGACGAGAGCATGCATGATTGTATGTTTAAGATGTAATACATGACTCCAGTGAGCATGGGCCAGGATCATCCTACGACCACGGCATCAAGTTCAGTATGATTTGTAGCCACCTAGCTTTGGCTTTCAGCACGCCTGCGGCTCACCTGGCGGCCTCCTCCTCGCGGCGGCGCCCCTGCAGCAGCGTAGCACGCTGCTCTGGAGTACGTGCGGGCAGCAGCTCGATGGCTCGCTCCTTCAGCTCTTCCAGCAGGAAGGTCTGCGGCATTGAGTGACCAAGGGCGGTGGTGCGGTTGACTGCAGCACTGATGTTCGGGGCCAAGGAATGCTCAGCAGGCGCATCGTAAGCTTTGGGCAATGCCTCCCGACACCATGTTGGGAGTCCCTTGCCCAGGTGTGCAGTGGCATTCAACCCTCCACACACACACACACACCACACACCTGGGTGAAGAAGGGCCCGACCTTGCGCTCCTCCATGTCCAGCCCAATCAGGTCGTAGCGGTCCAGACCAAACACCTCCTGCACCACCAGCGGCGGCGGCAGCAATAAGAGATGGGTGGGGCGTGGTGCCAGCCATGATGCTGATCAGCGTCTCAGCTCGTACTGCTGGTGATGTACGGCAACACGTGGTGGCAACTCAATGCTAGAACGAGAACATGCATCCCACCCTTGCAGGCTTGCGGTGCGGCGCCTGCCACCACTTGCCTTGGCCTTCACGATGGTGATGCGCCTCTGGCCCCAGCCGCTCAGCTCGCGTCGGGTGGCGGCGCACACCAGGCAGTGCTTGGGCGGGCGGCCCTGCAGCCGGGGAGCAGTTCCTGCGGCATCGCTCTCAGCTGCTTTGTCATGCGCTATGCTGTCCCATCGCATGGCAACACACGCGCCCAACCAGCTCAAACCCTGCCTCATTTTGCGCGCCTGTGCGTCCTGCTCGCTGTCCTGCACCTGGTCTTGCAGGTTGCGCCACACATCCTGCGACGCATGGCAAATGCAAAGCACAGCAATGGTGGGAGGGTGCAAGGCGTGTGCATTTGCCCAGCAGTTCAGCTGCCGCTTTGTGTGCGCTTTGTGTGCACTTCGTAAATCTACGCGACAGCGGCCCCAGCCACCGCGCCACCCGGCGCCATGCCTGCTTGGTCTTGCCGCCCATGGGCAGCCCCCACTGCTTAGCGGCCAGCTGCAGGTGGCCAAGAGGGCTGTCGGCGGTCACCCCTCCGGGCAGGCGCTGCCCTGCGGCCAGCGGTTGGAGGGCATTGCAGCCAGAGCGCGTGGGGCATGGTCAGAAATGCAGGCGCAAGCGGCAGCTGCACTCATTGGGCACAGTGCCGCTGGCCAGCAGGGACCTGGCAGCACTCGGAGGCGCACCCAAGTGGGGCGACAGTGACTTGAACACAAGATGCGCCAGGGAGGTGGTGGCTGTGTTGCCTACCATTGCCAGCGTTGCGGCACACCTGTAGGGAGCGCAAGGAGGGGGCTCGACAGGCGTGGCAGTCATGTATGTTGCGTCGACTTTGCAGAGAAGCACGGAAATCACGTCGACGAGGGCGGCCGCGGGCGCCGCCGCCGCCGCGCCTCACCGGAGGAGGTCCTTCTTGTCCCAAAGTACACTGGCGGCCGCCTGCTTCGCCAGCTGGTCAGCTATGCTGCGCAGGGCTGGCTCTGGCAGGGAGCCCAGGCCCGGAGGAGGCGCCCGAGGCACCGCGGCGGCCTTGGGCTTCGCCCGCGCCACGCGTCGCGTTCTGGTGCTCATGGCGGGCTTGCTCGTGCTGCTGAGGGTGTGTATCGAGGGACGAGGCTGGCCAACGCGTCGCTCTGCCGCCGCCGCCGCCTGCATGAGGGTCGGTCGCGCTGACGCGTGCGCCAGCGGCACCGATGCCCCCTGCTCCCAGGTGCATTTCTGGAGCATCTGTCCGTTGAATCAGCATGCTAAAGTTTGTGCCAGCACAGCGGACGAGCAGTGATGGTAGGAGACAGGGAGCCTTTGAGGTGCCCGCTGGAGTTCCCTGCCGCGCATCCTGCCTCTGGCACTGGGTGCTCGAGCCTGGCTTGCCTGAGGGCACTTGGGCGTGAGTCAAGTTGGCACGAAGACTCTGCAGCTGCCCATGGCGCCCAACTGTATCTTGCATGGCTACCTGCAAGTAGCAGCTGACCTGTGGATGAGGCCCTGCCAGGGATGGCGACTGGCTAGGCCGGCGCTGTTTTGACGAGACACAGCTGCCTTGCAAAGCCCGGGACACACAATACATTACAGAAGTTTCCAGACCAATGGAGCAAAAAGAACCGGCGATTCACTTGTGCAGGTTCATGACCGATGACTGAGGGCAGGAAGGACAGTTTGCTTGGAGGTTGTGGCGTTCAGGGGCCCCGGGCGGGGCGGTCAGGGTTCAGAGTTCAACACTACTCAGGGGCTTGGGTATCAAGGAAGAAGTGCTGCAGGCAATGCGCGCCGCAGCTATGTCTTGACAGATGGCCAACGGAATCAAAATGGGCTTGGAGTATGACGATGGGCTCCGAGAGCTCTGGGGGCGGTGGTAACGGCAAGTGTACACAGAGCAGGCGAGGTCGGCCACAGCTCGCTCCCCGCCTGATGTCTGCAGTGCAGCTGCGACCAGGCAAGGCGGCCGCTCACGCGCTCATCTGCCACTCGATCTGGCCGCGGACCTCTCCAGCAGGGTACTCCACGGTGTGGATGTTCACGTAGGTGTCACCAGACTGCAATGACATGGCACGGCGGCGGATGCGGTTGAGCGAGGCAGGCACGGCTCAAGAGCGCCACGCAGTCTCAGCCACTATATCAACTCTCATTAACAGCGTCACATTGCACGCAACATCTGCTGCCTTGTTGCGACGGTGCCAGTAGTGCCAGGGGCGCTGCTGGCCTCTCATCTGCTAGCAACTGGGCACGCCCAGCAGCGGCAGCAGCGGCAGCCCATGGGCACCTGCCTGCCAAGATGCCGCCTGCCCCCCGCGCCCCCCTCACCTCAAACGTGCTGATCAGCTCGGCAAGGCTGGTGCCGTTCAGGGGAGCCCCCACGTCGGCGGGGCTGAACGTGCCGGAGAACACCACTGCAAGGGGCGGGGGGCAGCAGGGATGGGAAGGGTGAGCAGGATTCGCGCTAGCATTCGCGCAAGCATTTGCTCTGTGTGACGGGCTGGCCTGCTTGTGCAGGCTCAGATGTGCAGCCTGAGATGCTGAGCACGACAGTGCACTAATGCTGCAGTACTGCAAACTAACCGGCAGCAAGGCAGCGGCAAGGCACCCAGCAACACAGGCACCCCTGCAGCGATGCCATCACCGCGCATGCATGCGTGGCAAGGAATGCCACGCTGCAAGGGGCACACACAGCCAGGCAGGAGCACACAGGGGCGGCCAGCACTCACGGTTGGTGCCGGAGCTGGGGGGGTCCAGCATGGGCAGCGTGGAGCTTTCCGCCGCGTTGCCGCCGGGCACCAGGTAAACAATGGGCGGGCCGTTGGTGGTGGCGTTGCCCTGGCAGGGTGACAGGGTGGCGGGTTCAGGTGGCGTGAGGCACGAGGGTGGCTGGGGGAGGTGGCAGGCCTGCAAGGCCTGGCATATGAGTGCCATTTGTGTAGGCAGGCGGCTTCCCAAGCCCGTTACCCCCCTGGCCCCTCACCAGGTGGATGTGTGCCATGGTGATGTTGACTCCATCGTAGACCTGCAAGCTGGGGGCGGTTGAGGGTGTTCAGGAGTCCGGCTGCCGAACAGCAGGCTGTTCCACACGGTCGAGTGCCAGCGGCGCTGGCCGGTAGGTGAGCAACGCGGCCCATGCGTGCACCCGGCACGCACCTCCAGCCTCCACTTGATGTTCCGACTGGTGGCGTTGGCCGAGAACATGGCCATCATGTCGGTGGTGACAGGCGTAGGCACCTGAAAAGCGGGTTGGGCTCTGGTCAGGGCTGAATGGGCTCGATCTGCCAGCCCCCGGCCGTGAGGCAGATTCGGCGGCGGCGGCGCGGCCACAGGTTGCAAGGGGGAGCAGCAAGCCAGTGCGCTGCCGTGTTCGCTGCACCTGCGGCACCCCGAGCCCAAATCAAGCCGTTTACACGCGCCTGGTTGTCTCCAGAGAGCATAGCCTCGCCCGACCCAGCCGCGTTAGCGGTCGCCAGGAGGCAGAGCCCGAACGCAAGCACGGCGATCTTCATGGTGTGGCCTAGAAGGGGTGCAGGAGCGAACAGGGGGCGCCTGGACGGGGGAGCACGTGCAGCCGGCCGGCAGGTCGAACGCGGGCACCGGGCACCTTCCAATTCTAAGCCAGCGGACTGCGAATGGTCTGCTGGGGGCGCTGATGGCCTCAAAGCGGCCACAGATCCCACCTGTGGGCGTGGCGCGCGCGCTGAGCCCACCGCCCGTCGCCAGCCACTCGCGACAAGAATGTGTGCGACACATCGCTGCTCTCTTACAGGCCGCCTTACGCATGTTACAGGCGGCAGACCAAAAATTATCAACCAACGATGGACCGACGGCCGGATGATTGGATCAGATGGCAGATGGGCATGCAGGAAAGGGACAGGTACAAGGGGGCGCAGCGGGAGCGGCGAGCACGCAGGAGGGAAAATCGCGCCAAAAAAGGTTGAAAGAAAACACTGGACAAACAAAACGGGCGGGCCTGTTGGATGGGCAGGGGACAGGGCACCGCAAAGACAGCTGGCCGAAGGCTGGACTGGAAACTGGCTGGGCGTGCGACGGCAGGGTCGACGGCAGGAGAGTACAAGGAAAAACAGCTCATCATTGCTGTGCATGCATGCATTAGGGCTACAAGGGGAAGGCGCCTGAAAGGGGAAGGGCAGAGGCAGGGCGGCTTGCTGCGCGTCAAAGCAGGCGGGACATGGCCGCAACCACCGTGACTGCGCTCATTCAACCGCAGCTCAGCAGCTGCTCTGCACCTCCTGCTTCAGCGCTGCGCGGCGCTTCAGCCCCGCCAGCTGCGTGCTGAGCCGCTCCTCCACATCGCCGCGATTGGCAAACTTGCGGGCATGGACGCCGCTGTAGTGGTGCTGCTCGTAGTGCTGCTGGTGAGAGTGCTGTGGCTCTGCCTCAGCCTGCGCACCTTCCTCACCAGCGGCAGCCTCTGGCTGCTCAGTGGCGGAAGCGGCAGCCGCGCTGTGCTGCTCCTGCTGTGCGCGGCGGGCCGCCTCAAAGCGGCGGTGCAGCTGCTGGTCAGCGGGCACAGCGTTGCCGGCGCTGCCGCCGCCCAGCAGCGAGGCCAGCTGGTCAAGCGTCATGTGGCCGCGCCAGTGCCGCCCGGGCGCCGCATGGCCGGCAGCCTCCTCCGGCTGTGCATGGGTGGCGTGGGCGTGTGCATCTGAAGCCGCATGGCCATGCACACTTGAAGCAGCATGGGCGCCGGCCCCGGGCTGCCTGCCCCGAAACAGTGCCGCGGCATGCTCCATCAGCTGGCGCAGACGGGCGGCGTGGGAGCTGCTGCTGCTGCTGTGGCCGCTGTGGCCGTCGGCCTCATCAACAACGCTGTGCTGCTGGGTGTGCTGCGCGGCAGCTGCCGCCTGCTTGGGCTGCTGCTGCGGCGGCGGCTGTGCATGCCGCTGCTGCGGCGCCTCGTGCGCCTGCTGCTTTTGCTGCCGGCCGGCACCTACTGCCTGCGGCGCACCGCGCCCAGTGGCGCCCAGGGTCTGCTGCGCCGCTGCCGCCTTGTAAGCATTGCGTGCATTCTTAGTCATGCTGCGCCACACGCGCTCCCGAGCGACAGGCGAGCTGGCGGGCCCTCCTGCTGCTGCCCCTGAAGCAGCTGCTGCAGCAGCGGGCGAGCCCTCTGTGGCTGGCCCTGCGGCGGCAGTTGGTCGCCGACGTCCCTGCTTCCAGCGCTTGGCTGCCGCCTTCTGCTTGAGGCCGGCCATCTGGGCCTGCCACTGCGAGCGGAAGGTGGCTGCCTGCTCCCGCACGCCCTGCTTGCGCTTCATCTTGAAGCTCCAGAACCCTGCAGCGCCAGGAGTTGTGTGTGAGGCTGTCACAGCAGGGAGGGCGGCACCTACGGCACGACGTTCAGACCCCGCGGCTTGTACTGCAGCACTCCCCCACACTGTTGAGTCAAGGTCACAGAGCAAGCAGCAGCCGCTCACAGTCGTGGAAGTCCCAGGATGACTTCTCAGTGGGCCGGCCCTCCACGTCCTTGCCCGCCCGCTTGCCCATGATCAGCTCGTACGCCTCCTGTGGGCGCGGCAGGGGTGGGAGACGGGCAGGGGGTGGTGAGAGCGGGGGTGCACTCCAGCACGAGTGCATGCAATACGTCGCCACTTTGACCATCAAGTCGTCCACCCCGCCAGCTACTCTTCCCTCTCGCTGCTCCCGCCGCTGCACAGCCTGCAGCTGGTATTGCTGCAGCCGCCTCGCCCTGCGGCACCCACCTGGATGCGCAGGAACTGCGCCTGTGCCACTAGGTCCTCGCCCCTCCTCACATCCGGGTGGTGCTGCCACACAAGCAGGCAGGGAGGTGGCAGAGTTGGCAATGTGTGATGGCAATGTTTGCAGCAAATGGCCTTGCCCGGGAAGAACCCTTGCAGCAGCAGCAGCAGCACTGAGCTCTCGCCGACTCGGCCATCCCGCCGCCGCCCACCTGCTTGACCAGCCGCCGGTGCGCCTGCTTCACTTCCTTCTCGCTGGCGTTGCGGCTCACACCCAGCGTGGCCCAGGGGTCGTGCAGTGCAGCGCAGACCTGCAAACAGGCGGGGCGCAGGGAGTGTTGCAGTGACAACGGGGCGGCACCGTGCGCGCGGGTAGCCAGTGGACGTGAGTAGGCGGCAGCGGCGGCGGCGGCCAAGCCCTACCACGGCTGCTGCGCGCCCGCACCGCAACGGCCTGCCCCTGCGATTGCCCTGCTACCATGGCCACGGCCCTCAGGCCCCCGCTTTCAACCCGCCCGCCCAGGGCCCTCACCTGCAGCCGGCGGGGCCTGTAGGGGGCCTGCAGCTGTGCTCGCAGGCTGGAGGTGTGTGCTGTAGGCCGGAGGACCACCCTGGAGCCCAGCCGTGGCCCACAGAGAGAGGCCGACATCTCCTTGTCGGAGGACACGCCCTGGGGTGAGGTGCTGCCGCTTCGATTGGCACCGTGTGCAGGTAGAGAGTGGACGGCAGCCTGCAGGGCCGGTTTCGAGGCTGCGAGCGCTGTGGCGGGAAAGTTTCGAGCAGGGAGGAGCCCCTTTGCCCAGCCTCCGCCTTGTTTCACACAGATCTAGGACGCACGATCACTGCTGAGGCGCCCCGACAAGCTCTCCTGATGCTGCGCGGCTTGCGTGCGGCGGTCGCATCGCAGGGGCCCCTTGATTGCATGCCTGCCACTCTGAAGTGCACTCCGAAGTTTGGCAGGCAGCCATCGCCGCGCCAGGGGCCTGCACGCCCACTTCTGCCGCCGCTCTCCGCGCCTGCTGCTTCCCCGCCTGCCTGCGCTCCTCCCAGTAGTGGAGTAGGAAACAGAAAACCCATCAGGCACCCCCCCGCAAGCGGCGCGCCGCACCAACTGTTTGCCCGGCGGTGGCGGCGGCGGCAGAAGCGGCAGGCCGCCCTCCTCCGTCGCGCAGCAGCCCATCAGCAGCATGGCGGACCGCATCTTTGAGCGCATCCTCCAACAGACGGCGGCTGATGTGGCGGCGGAGCAGGAGCAGGCGGACCCCGAGGCGCAGAAGCGCAAGGCGCAGGTGCGCTGGCGCAGGGAGCGTCCCTTGCCCGCGCACGTGGGCTGCGGCCTGTTGGTTTCTGACGGTCACTGTACTCACTCAGCAGCAGCAGGTGCCAATTGCGCGTGTTTTATGTGTGCCGCGTGCTGCCGCTGCATATGCACGCCGACCCAAGCCTTCCGCCGGGCTCGATCCCTCCCGCACCCGCCCCACCCCGGCTCAGCCGGGCACCCCTTGCTCATGCCCAGCCTGCTGCCGCTCTGCCTGCCACAGGTCAGCGAAGAGGCAAGCCTGCGCAAGATGACCACTGGCATGACGGCCAGCGATGCCATCAAGCGCATGCTGCTGGCCTACAAAGATCGAGACTACTTCCGGTGAGGCGGCTGAGGTGGGGTCGTTCCGCGGTTGCCAGATTGGTGCCATTTGAAGTGCACCACTTGAGGGCTGGCGAGCAGCGTGGCACACCCCGTGCATGCCCACACAGCAGCTAGCAGCAGGCAGCAGACGGCTCAGTGTCCCACCTGGCTGGCCCGATTGCTGTGCAGGCTGCTGGAGCTGCCGCCGCCAGAGGTGGATGCGCTGGGCCGCCCCTCCTGGCCCGTCACCGCATCTGAGGTGCGGTGCGGTGCCGCGTTTGTGAATGTGGCCATGCATGAGCAGCTGCGGCTGACGGCCATGCAGCAGGCGAGTGCACTGTACAACCGCACCCCACCTGCGTCCCCGCCTTGTCGCTCCTCCATCGCTGCCGCTGCAGGTGTCCAAGGCATACCGCAAGCTGTCCATCCTGGTGCACCCGGACAAGAACCCCGGGGAGGAGGCACGGGAAGCGTTTGAGGCCCTGAATGAGGCGCACCGCGCGCTGAAGGACAAGGACAAACTGGTGTGCACGCTGTGGTCATCACGCGTGCTGTGCTCGCTTGGCTTGCACTGACGGTTGCTTGCTCTGCTTCCCGCTGCTATGGGCGGTGCCTGTTGTGGCTCACAGCTGGAGGTTAGGGCTTGGCCACTGCTCAAGCATGCTGTGCTCATCTGGGCATGCTGCTGTGTCACACCTCCGTGCTGCTCTGCTCTCCAGCCATGCCCAGCATGCCGGCAGGGCAGACAGGAGCACCTGCAGGCAGCTCTGTCTTGCTTTGCTGGCTTGTTGGAAGCACTACTGCCCACCAACTGCCGTGTTGTCTCCTTCCTGCCGCAGGAGGGCATCCTTCAGGAGCACCTGGAGGCGGCACAGCGGCGGGCGGAGGCGGCGCTGGCGTCAGCGTCGCTGGACGAGCGCCTGGTGCTGCAGGCGCAGCAGGCCCAGCAGGCCAAGGCGCTGCGCAAGGCGCAGGTGCGGGGGCGGGGCAGGCAGACCAGGGAGCAGGGCAGAGGTGGCGGGCAGGAGCTGAATATTGAAGGGCTGCAGAGCTGTCCCGCACTTCTTGGCCGCCGCCACCCAGCACACTGTGGGGCCAGCACCCTTGACCCAGACCATGCCCCTCCCTCTGGCCCTCTTTCTTGTGCAGGGTGAGCAGCTGCGGGCGGAGGTTGTGGCCAAGATGCGTGAGCGGCAGGAGGCGGCCAAGCGCAAGCGGGAGGCGGCGGAGAAGTCGCGGTACAGGTGGGGTGCGGGTGGGTGGGAGGGTGAATGGAGGTTGACACGTAAATGGGTGAGTTGTGGTTGGTGGAAATGTTATGATCACATGGCCGGCTGCATAGCACGCAGTTCCAGCATGCCTTGGCATGCATGCTTCCCCGATCTGTTGCACACCTGCTGCTGCTTCCTTTGATCTTTGTGCAGGCGGCGGGAGCTGGATGAGGAGGAGGATGGCGCTGCCGCTGCTGCTGAGGATGATGAGGATGAGCAGCGACAGCACCAGCAGCAGCAGCAGCAGGGGGACGGCAGCAGCGAGGACGAGGAGGGTGCAGCGGCACGGCGGCGGGCGCTGGCCAAGCGGCGGCAGCAGCAGCGCAAGCCGCGAGGCATGTGACCAGCTGCAGCACACGTTGACTTGACCCTGACTCACTGCCGTGCTCAGCTCTGCAGCATGGTATTTGACCGACTTGACCAACTGCCGTGATCCCTCTTGCAGCCGTATTTGACAGCCTCTATCACATACAGCCTGTTTCACATGGAACAGCTTGGTCATCAAGTGGATAGACGCTCAGCGGGGAGAAAGAAAACGCTCAGGCGGAACAGAAACAGTGCCGTGGCATGAGAAAACATGTATGGGAACAAAATGTGCTAGACATGACAGGCAGGAAAACTCGGCGGGGTGGCGCTCACTGGTCTCACGCCACACGCTGCCGCTTCTCCTCAGGCTCAAGGGCTGCCTCCTCCTCCGCTGCTGCCTCCGCCAGCACTCCAGGCTGCACATCCGGCTTAACGTCTGCTTTCACATCGCCCGCCGCTGCGCCGCCCGCCGCTGCCGTGGCTGCAGCCAGGTCAGCTGCAATCTCATGCTGAGCCTGCAGCTGGGCCACCACTCCGCCGCCGCTGCCGCCGTCGAGGTCGGCCGCATGCTGCAGCAGGCTCGCTGCCGGCTTGCCCAGGGCGCTGACCAGCACCAGCGCGCCCTTTTCCAGGCCGTAGCTGCAGGCAGGGAGACATGGCAGGAGTGGGCAGCTTTGGGCATGTTAGGTCAGCAGAGCAGAGCCTGGGCTTCAGCCTGCACGCTGCCTGGCTCCGGCCCCACGCACCCATAAACCCAGCACCTGCAGCACCCACCCACCTGGCTGCCTCCTCGGCCCCCAGCGCCTTGGCGCCGCGGTACCGCCACTCCTGGTGTGCCTCGTCCCAAAACTGCTCAAATGCCTCGCCAGACAGCGCGCAGTGCGTCTGCAGGCAGGGCAAGGGCATGGGCAGGGAGTGGGGCCGGGCAGGGTGAGGAAGCACGCAATCAGCCGGGCAGGGGCGGGGCAGGGTGAGGAAGCATGCAATCAGCCGGGCAGCGGTGCGTGAGGTGAGGCAGGGTACCGGCAGCTGCTGAAGGATCAGGCAAGGCAGGCCACTCTCCCGGTTTGCCTGCTGTGCAAGCCACTGCTCACCTGCGAGTCGTCAACAGGCACGCTGTGATTCTGCCGCTCCGCCGCTGCCGCCGCTGCCGCCTGCTGTGCGCCGCGCCTGCCAGCCCCCGCTGCTGCTGCGATGCCGACTCCCGCTGCACCGCCGGCGGGTGCGGCGGCCCCTGTGGTGCTGGCTTGCCAGGTGTCTAGATCTAAGTACCAGAAGCGGGATCCCCGGGCGGATGCGCCTGCTGCCTTCTGTTGGCGCCGTAGGAACTTGCGATCCAGGAAGCGCGACTTGGTGGCCTCAGTTGTGCGCAGCAGGCGCGCCAGGGCTGACGGGTTGTGCTCCTGTGGTGCAGCAGAGGTGGGACAGGAGCGCTGGTTGCAACAGCTTGCCGGGAGGCAGAGTGGTGGAGTCTGCTCGGTTACAGGCTGCGTGCTAGCACCAAGGCGCATTCCCAGCAGCGCTCACAGCCCAGCAGGGAGGGAGGGCAGGGGGCACTTGCTGGTTTTGCAGCAAGGCTCTCGAGTCCCTGAGGCAGCTGCCTGCCGCATCACGGCCCGCCTTTGTTGCCAGCGCAGACATGCTGTGCTGTTGACCGGAGGCCTGGTAACAGCACCGGAGTGCACTGCTGTACCCTGCCTGCCTCCACACCACAGATGCGCTCCGGAAGGAAGACCCCGGCGCTTCTTCCGGTCAGCTGCTGCAGCTTTCCTGCATCACTGGCCGCGGTGTGTGCGTGCTCCTGTGCTGCCGGTGCTTGTCACCCATGCTTTTCATGGAGCCCAAGCACAACGTGCTCTGTGCCCCGAGGCGGTGGCAAGCACGATGCCACCTAGCAGCTGCATTTGGTGTGCGACTGCTGAGGCCTGGTGGCAGCCTGATGTTGCCCGACGCTCTGTGCTGGCATGACTCCCCAGGCTGCCGATGAGGCAGGCGGCGTGTGCGCGTTGCGCTAACGGATGGATGCCTGGCGTGCACCTCCCAGACGCGCATGCAGGGCAGGTTGTACACAGTGCAGTGGCAAGAAATAGTGGGGTTGGGCATAGTGGGTGTGGGTGGGCCTGGAGCAAAATAGTGGGGCCTGCGGGGCCGCCCGACATGTACCTTGATCCGATCCGGAGTGAGCTTGGTCGAGGCTGGCTGCTCCCGCTCCGGTGTCGCCGTGGCTGTCGAGGCGTACGGCGGCGTGCTGTGTGACAGCAGTGGGGCCGCTGGCTGTGCTGCACCCGGGGCAGCCAGCAGGCCGGCATCCATCAGAGACGACAGCAGGTCGGGCACATTGACCTGCTGAAGCGCGGCAGCGGGCTGTTGCACAGCCTGGGGCTGCACAAGGGGCTGCTGTGCCGCCGGCTGCTGATAGTATGCGGGCTGCATGGGCTGCTGCTGTTGCATGGGTGCAGCAGCGTAGCCGCCCATTGGCTGCATGGGCTGCTGCTGGAACGCCGGCGCCTGCACATACGCCTGCTGGTGCTGCTGCTGCTGCGCGAGGCGGGGATCAGGCACCATGGGCGCCATCGGGGCAGTGGGCGCAAACCCAAAGCCTCCGCCGGCGGTAGCAAAGCCACCAGCGGGTGGCTGCACCACCACTGCTGCTGCCCCAGCGCGGGCCGCCGCCACGCGCCCCTGAATGTCGGCCAGCAGGGCCTGCGGGTACACCCCCGTCCACGTGCCCAGCAGCTTGTCCAGCGGGCGGTGCAGGCCGGGGCCGCCCGCCTCCCAGGCCGACATGAAGGCCTGTCCGTGGAAGGGTGGGAGTAAGGGGGTGTCAGGCCCGACGGTGGATGCCGCTGCACAAAGCTGGGGCCTTGCAACGAACAGCACTGCCCCAAAGACTGAGCCCCACAGCACCCACCTCCGGCAGCGTGGCCGCGAACAGCGTCTTGTACGGCTCGCCCACCAGCTTGGAGATGCTGTCCAGCAGGTAGAGGGCGGGCAGCTTCTGGGACGGCGCGGCCTGCACACAAATTTGAGTTGCAGCGCTGGAGGCAGTTCAAACGTGCGGATGGTGTGTTGGTGTGGTGTCATCACGGCTGACGGTGTAATGGTGATGCAAGCAGCGCCGATGGCACGCATGGTGCACCACCCGCTGCCACGCTTGCCCCAGGCCCCACCTGCAGGATGCGGGTGGAGATGAGCGCGGCGAGGCCCGGAGCCGCCGCCGGGTCGGTGCGCAGCGCATCACGTGCAATCTCGGTCAGCAGCACAATGTTCTTCTTCTCCACCGTCACCAGCTCGGTGAGCGCCTGCGCAAAGGCCACCACCACCTGCGGCTGGCCAGCCGCCATGGCGCGCCTGCAGAGGCGAAGAGCGCAGAGGCGGTCGGAAGCGGCGGCGTGCTGCGTCGGGGCCTGGCTGGTCTTCGCAGCGAGGCTAACGCCGTGGAAGCGCAGATCCAGCCGTTGGGTGGGCAAGCCAGCGCAGGGGAGCGACGGGCGCTTCGCGAGGCTTTGACTGCGCGCCGCTGGAGGCTGCAGGGCTGCCCGCGGCCACAGCCTCACCTGCGCCTTGCCAGCCGTAGCTCGGGGCAGGCGGCTGCTGGCGCCGAGGCGGCGGCGTGAGCGAGGGGAGGCTGCGCAACGTCCTGCCGTGCTCGCAGGTCAACACGCGGCAGAATCGAGGACGTGTTGTGTGAGGGAGGAGTGAACGGGGTGCAGGGCTGGCAATGAGCTGCCACAATTTTGGCCGCGCTGCCAATGCAGGGCGCCACTCTGCCCCTTGCAGCCTCCAGCGTGCTCAGAGTGATGGATCGTCACTTGCAATTGCTACTGGTATGGCTTTCAGGCGGTGCAAGCTCGGCGACAACCCTTGCAAGGCCCCTGGCCGACAGGTCACGGCGTGTTCCTGCTCCCTGCACCCGCCTGAACGCCTCGGATGATGGCCTGTTAGCCTGAGCCGGCCCCATCCGATAGCCCCAGCAGCAGCAGCCGCCATGTCGGCTGTCGACGGCGCTGCTGTCTGGCGCCGCTTGGGCCGGCGCCTGCTGCCGCCTCTCTTCCTGGTCAGCCTCTGTTGCCAGCTGGACCGCAGCAACCTGGCATTTGCAGCACTGCAGATGAACGAGGAGCTGGGCTTCTCACGCACCGTGCACGGCCTGGGCAGCGGTGAGCAGCAGGGCATGCAGTGCACCAGGTTGTGTGAGCAGCCGGTGTGCGCTGTGCGTGTGCCCTTGACATTGCCTCTCCCCCACAGCTGCCCCGCAGGCCTCTTTTTCATCGGCTACCTAGCCCAGGTGCCGGCGCAGGCGGCCTGCATTGCGCTGTCACCCCGTCGCTTCCTGCCCGCCACCATGCTGGCCTGGGCAGCCGTGGCCATGTGTTTTGCCGCCGTGCGCAACCGAGCCGGCTTCCTGGCGCTGCGCCTGCTGCTGGGTGTCGCGGAGGCTGGCACGTGAGTGGATGTGGGAGGGCGGGGTGCTGGCTGGTGGCAGGCCGCCGGTGTCCAGCTGCTCACCATCTGCATCCCCTCCCCTTCCTGTTGCCTCCTACCCCTCTCCGCAGGTACCCCGCCATCATATACCAGCTGCAGCTGTTCTACCCACCACGCCGCCTGGGAGTGGCATTCACCTATGTCACAACAGCTACTGCCTTAGCCGGACTGCTGGGCGCGCCCATAGCCGCTGCACTGCTGTCCCTGGATGGCCTGGGCGGCCTGTCCGGCTGGCGCTGGCTGTTCATCCTTGAAGGCCTGCCCACGCTGGCGCTGGCAGCTGCCCTGCCATGCCTGCTGCCCGCCAGCCCCTTGGCAGCCGGCTTCTTATCTGCTGCGGAGCAGCAGTGGCTCTGGGCGCAGCGGCATGGCAGCGCAGATGTGGAGCTGGTGGCCTCCCCCACCGCGGCAGCAGTGGCGGATCAAAGCAGCCAACCAGGGCAGGCGGCTGCGCCGGCCGGCCCCGACAGCAACCCTGACGCAGAGCATGGGAAAGTTCAGGACGGGCCATCAATCGAGCAGCGGCCGCTGCTGCGGCAGCAGCCGGACAGCCCAGCCAGCCATGGCGGACCGCAGGGAGAGCCGCACTGGGGGCAGGGCAGCAGCAGCGGAGGAGAACCTGGCGGCCTTACCAAGGCTGCTTTTCGAGAGGGCCTGCTGGATGGACGCATCTGGCACCTGGCAGCCTGCATGCTGCTGATCGATGCCGTTATGAATGCGGCGTGAGTGGTGGAGGGGCTCGCAGGAGGCGTGGCACGGAAATGTGCAATTGCGCATCAGTTCCGTGCTGCTGCAGCCCGCCGCGACTGCCCTTCTGCTGCCCCTCCCTTGTGCCGGTTCAGCAACTTTTGGGTGCCCTCGCTAGTGAAGGCCATCTTGGAGGGCCGGCTGGGCACCGATGCAGCCAGCGGCACGCCTGCAGGAATGCACAGCAGCGGCGGTCAGGCCGGCACAGCTCTCAATGTGCGGGCGGCACTGCTGTCAGCCCTGCCCTTCTGCGCTGCCGCGCTGGCCATGGTGCTGAATGCGCACCATGCACGCCGCACAGACGAGCGGCGGTTGCACACCGCACTGCCCATGCTGTGCACGGCCGTGGCACTGGGCCTGCTGCCGCTGCTGGCCCGGGCTGGCCCGGTGCCAGCGCTACTGGGCTTGGCAGCGGCGGCTGCTGGGACCTGGGCGGTGCACGGCCCCTTTTTCAGCTGGCCTGCAGCATTGCTGGAGCCGCAGGCGGCCGCCCTCGGCTTTGCGCTCGTCAAGACGGGCGGCGCACTGGGCGGCTTTGCGGGTCCGCTCCTGGTGGGGGCCCTGGCGGACGGCCTGCACGGCTTTTCGGGGGCCATGCTGCCGCTGGCGGGTGTGGCCGGCGCGTGCGCGGTGCTAGTGTTGCGTGAGTACTGGGGCGGAGTGTGGCTTCACGGGCATGTGGGTTGGGGTTGGCTAGAGTCGCGTGCCAAGTACGGCTGGCACACTGCACTGCTGCCTGCGTCCACTGATATGCCTGCCCCTCATTCCCTGGCCACAGTCTTCCGAGATGGGCACGGCTAAGGGCAGTGCAGCATGCTTTCGGTTGCAAGCGCATGGCATGTAACAAGGAGAGAGGTAGCGCCCCCTCCCAGCTTCCGGATGTGCGGTACGATTTCACTCTGAGCTCGCTGGGCCAGCAGGTGCCGCTGGTGGGCGGTGGGCGTTGATCTAGTCACATGCAGCCGCGCCACCGTGCTCAACAGGGCAGCTTTGGCCTCGGGTGGCCTTGCACTCAAGTGAGCTGCCGCGCCCGATATCTGCGAGAAAGCGTCTGGGGCGCCCCACCCCTCTGCGGATAGCTGCCGCAGCCCCTGTGGTGTGCTGGGCGTGCCAAACTGGTCCACACTTCAAAATCCAAGTGGCTTGCGAAAGCATGCCGGGAGATGGAGAGCAGGGGCTTGTGAGCAGGAGGTGGGTCCCAGGATGAGGGGTGGCCTCGCGGTGCGGCGGGAAGGCGCAAGGGTGGGGCCTTGCAAAGCGCCGCCAGCCGCTGTCTCACCTTTACTCAGGGCCCCCCGTGCAAGCGGGGCGCGGTGCAAGCAGCTCTTATAGGCCAGCTCAAGTCTGATGCACTAGCTACATATTAGATAGTTTGGCCCCGCCCACTCGGCCTCCATTGCGCCCTTCCCTCGCCCCCCTCCC
>VIYQ01002148.1:0-15087 GCA_009928355.1 Chlorella sp. CH2018 | reverse complement strand
ACTCCCGACACAATCCAACTGCTGCCCACCGCCCGCCTGCTGCTGCTGCCGCGCCGGCTGCTGCCCCGCCCCGCCCTCGCCGCCTGGACCGGCAGGCGCGGCTGCTTGCTGCTGGTGGCCAAAGGCTTGCAGGTCTTGCCAGGCTGGCTCAGCCAGCTGCAACGGCGACAGACGGGTGCCATCTGGCGTGAAGCAGGCGAGGCCACCTAGCCGGAAGCGCACCGCTACGGGTGCATAGATGGGGGCGCCCCCTGCAGGCGGGAGGGACGGGATTGGTTGGGGCTCAGCAGCATGTTTGGCATGGAGGGTGACCAGGGGTGTGCATAAGCCCTGTTTGTTGAGGTTTCACTGCAAGCTCCCGCTGTGCACGCCGCCCAGGCAGGCGGGGTTCAGGCAGCAGCCCGCCCACCCGAAGCGACCACGTGCCGGAACTCACATTGGAAAAAGGCGCGGAAGGGCCACATCTGCACCTCCGTCACCAGGCACAGCGGGTGGGCCAGCTGGAACAGCAGCGCCTCATTGCTCTCCTCATCCTGCGCAAAATGGAGAACCAAAATACAACACTGTGTGCGCAGATGGAGGCAACGGCAGTGGCAACATTCGCCGGCTGGAGCAGCAGCCCCTCATAAGGCTACATTCCTCGTCCTGCAAGGAGGGAGGCAGGGATGACACAGGATTAATTCCATTTGTGTGGAGGGTCACTGCTGCCCTCATCCAGTGGACGCGAGGCACCAGCTTGCGCCCAAGGCTAGAGGATACAGCACGCGTTAACACCCTGCTCTACGCCACCCGGCTGTTACCCTGGTGCGCCGCCTTTGGTTGCAACCTGCCACACAACCCGCCCTCACCATGCTGCCGTGGCTGCTCTCAGCATGTGAGAAGGCCGAAAAAGACGTCATTTAAAGACCAACCCTACCCATGGGCGCAACCCAGCCTGCCCGCCCTCACCATGCTGCCGCGCCTGCTCCAGTAGCAGGTCAGCTGCCGGCTGCGCGCAATTGGGTCCAGCACATGGCCACCGTCTCCTGCAACAGGGCAGCGCGCAGCGCAGGCAGCGCGGTCGATGAGGGAGGGTATCGTGGATGAGGTGAGCAGGCAGCACGAGCACGGCGACTGTGTCAATCGCACCAGCAACTCTATCTCGCTGTGCCCGGGGCCGGGTCACATGGCTGAAACAGAGGCACCTGCAGCTACCAAAGCTACACCACCGTGCAGCAGCCGCTACGACGACACTTGCCTGCAGGTGGTCAGTGGAACTGGCGCCCAGGGCTGCTGCCACCAGCGACTCTCGGGCCACAGGCGCATTCAGGCTGCGGCGCAGGCGCTTGAAGAAGGCTGAGCGCCGGACCGCTTGGCTGGAGGGCAGGCCAGGCAGCGGGGAGGGTGAGCGGCTGGGGCGGCTGGCGGATGCAGCTCCTGCTGCGCCTGCTGCGTCTGCTGCGCCTGCTGCGCCTGCTCCTGCGGATGTGGATGCCGCACCGGCGGTGGGGCGGTGCTGCGGAATGGCTGTGGTGTCGATGCAGCCGGCTGCATCCGCCACTGCTGGGAGCACGGCCACACATTGCGCCAGCCAGAGCTCGTGGCAGACGACTGCAAGGAGTTGGTTGGTAAGGGCCGAGTTGGTGAGGTGCCAAAATGGTGGGTGCTGGGGCACCATGTTTCGTCCGCCGCTTACCTACTGAGCGGCAGCGGCGGCAAACGGCCTCCACTTGCGACAGCTCCCGGTACTCCACCAGCCAAAAGATGCGGGCCAGCACCTCTGCCTGCAGACCGGGTGGCCAACCAGGGCAGCACACACGTCAGCGTGGGTGGGTTCGCTGGGCCGGGAGCTGCGAGCAAGAGTAGGTGAAGCCGAATCGACGGCGGCGGCTGGCGGCAGGGCAGCAAGAGCCGGGTCTGGATGCAGGCGTGCGTAACAGGCCATGCACAAGCACGGTGGCACGATAGACAGCCATCCACGCCCCATAGAAGAGCTTGCGAGCTGCGGGACGGCGGCGTGTGAGGCCAGAGGCCGCTCCCCTCACCGCCGTCCGCCCTGGGGACTTGCAAACTCACCGGCAACTCCTCCAGCGTGGGCGAGAAGAGGTGGGCCGCCGCCCATCACTGCGACGCCAACACTGCCGTTTCGCCTGACCTGCCTGCCGTGGCTGCACTGCCCAGGCGCGCGCCTGGGCAGTGCAGCAGTGCAGTGCGCCGGCGCACTGCATACTTAAAAGTTTGAGGGTGCACCGCCATCATGTTGGCAATGGCCGTTGAAGAATCAAGACAAAGCCAGAGTGAGGATGCGCCACACCAGCGGCTGCGGCAGCGCAGCACCCGCCACCGCCTGGGTGCGGTGCAGGGCCAGGGCGGCAGTGCGCAGGCGGCGGCGCTCAGCTGTGGGCAGGTGAGCCACCAGCAGCGCTGCTTCAGCTGGTGAGCGCTCCAGAACAGCAGGCAGGGCGGTGGCCAGGCCGGCCCAGGGGGAGGGGACGAGCTGCCAATCAGCGGCAGTGAGCGGGTGGCCGGCAACGACATCCACACAAAGGGGCCGGGTGTGGGGCAGGCTGCGGCGCAACGAGCGCAACAGCTGGCGGGGTTCCAAGCCGCAGCCAGCCACGAGCAGGCGGGCTTTGCAGTATCTATCTCTGTTCCACTTTGCGCGGTGCCCAGGCACGCACAGCACGTGAAAGGGCGTCTGTCATTGATGATTGCGGTGGGCTGCACTTTACGGCGCTGCCTCCAGCAGCAGCCGCACTACCCTTGCGGTTTTACTGCGGCTCCGGGATGCCAAATGCAGCGGCGTGTCACCCTGATCATTTCGGGCGGCTGCAACGGATGGTGCTGCTTCCAGCAGCAGCCGCACTGCTCCTGCACATCCGCTGCGCCTCCCGGCCGCCCGATGCAACGGTGTGTCACCCGCTGCGGTGCAGGCTGCAGCTGCCGATGGGCTGGCCTGCAGCAGCAGCCTCAAGATCTCCAGGCTGTGGGCTGAGTTGTACGCAAGTAAATGAATGGCGCTCATCGAGCTGTGGGCCTCGTCCGCTCCTGCCACTAGGGCGGCTGGGTCGGGTGCTGCCGCCAGCAGGCGCCGCACTGCCATGACGTTCTGCTCGGCTACCTCAATCCGCAGATCAAGGAATGCATCGTAATCGGCCATGGCCCTGCAGCTCCATTCCAGGAAGAAAGTTGCAAGAGGGCTGGTGAGTAGCGTGCGACGGCAGCTCAGAGTGCGCCAAGCCCGAGCCTGCGGCAGCGGCGGCGGCGGCCGTGCCTCCTTGGGCAAGCCCGAGCCTGGTCGCTGTGCCAGGTGCATCCCAGCGCTGCTGGCCTGCTGCTCGGGGCCCGCAGGCGGCCTGGCTGCCGCCACTGAGGCGTGCGGTAGTACTCGGCCTGCCCACCTGCACGCCTGAGGTGCCTGCCTTCGCTTGTTAGAGAGCTGAGACTGACGTGAATGCGCCTGGAGATGATCAGGGAAGCCTTGAAGGAGCCGGCCGCCGCTATGTCGCCGCAGCTCACTCCCCTGCTGCGTAACGGCATTGGCCGCTGCTCACTCCAGCGCCGGCCGCTGCTCACTCCAGCGGCCTCTGCTCGGTGCCAACCTGGTTCAGTATGTTACATCACATCTAGAGCGTGTATACTTCATGGGACGCAGTGAAAGGTGGTGAGCTTTTGACAGGCGGTAGGCGCAAGGCGTGGTGTATGGTGTGAGGGCGGGAGGGTGAATGGTGTGGGGTTGGTGGCAGGTGAAGGGTGAGGGAGGGTGAGCGGCGTTGGCGGGTGCATGGTGGGTGAGTGGGCAGACGGTTGGTGTGAGAGTTGACGGTGATGGGTGGGTGGTTGATGGGTGGAGGGGAGTGAGGGGAAGGTGAGGGCGACGTGTCGCAATGGTGAAGGGTGGCGGGTGGGGAAGGCAATGGGTGAGGGCGCATGGTACTTTTGAGAGTGTGGGAGTAGGTGGGCCGGAAGATGGGTTGAATGGTACATTCAAGTGGGCAGCTACTGCTGAGAGCAGCATGGTACAACAAAGGGCCGTGCACAAAAGGTACACGTGGCATTAAAAACGCGGAATGCGCAGTGCCATGTGCCACGAAATGGCACAAGGCAGGCGCCTGCGGGGCAATCAATCAAGGCGGCCCCGTGGCCGCTTTGATGAAGGGTGACGGGAAGCAGCCATCGTGGGTTCTTGCTCATGGGTGGATACGTTGGTGAGGGGTTGGGGAGCAGCAGCGGGCGTCATGCCCGCAGCCGCCGACTTGCTGCCGCTGCACTGCGCCAGCAGGGCAGGGGCTGGGAGGCAGGGCGACGCAGCTGCACACTGCAGCCTGCCGGCCGCAGCGGTTGGCCCAGCAGCAGCAGCATGGTTGCTGTTGTCAGCTGGCCGGCTTAGGGCCGCATCTTTTCAATGGTCTCCTCCGCCTGCAGATAGCAGTTGGGGCAATGGAGGGAGCGTGACGGGGGCAATGTGACGGTGAAATGGCGAGGGGCCCTTGCTGCAACAACGGTCGTCAGCATCCCTGACGGGATGCCACGCAGTACAGAGTGCGCAGGGCTGCAAGCGTGCCCTGCAGCAGCACAACCTGCTCTCTCTCGCTCCCTCAAATCTCAGAGGTGAGAGAGATGCTCATGAGATGATGGAGATGCTCAAGCACCCACCTTGTCGGCCGCGGTGTTGGCCATGCCCTTGCCCTTCTCTTTGGCACGCTCCATCATGTCGGCAGCGCCGTCCTGCTGGGACTAAAAGGGGGATTCGGAGAATGGCGAACCTGAGAATGTGGACGCTCAACAGTGGACGCTCAGCAAGCATTGAAAGCACAGCACATGTTTGCTGTTGCGGTTCCGTGCCATGGCTAATGCCTGGAACATGACGGGTGCGCAAGGCTGACAGCACAGTTGCCGTGTGTGCATGTACTGTGCAGCTGCAGCCGTCTTTACAGACGGCAGCACAGTACATGCAGGCGGCGGCAGCGGCAGCAGCAGCAGCCCACCTTGGCGCCCTCAGCAGCCTCCGACATGCGCTGCTTGGCGGCCTCGGCCTTAGCCTGCAAGGTGCAAGGTGCAGCGGGAGGGAGACGGAGATGAGAGGGCGGCACTACCGAGTGCTCAGAGGGCAGCAATCGTGGATCACGTGGGGGGCATGCATGGACGCTGTACTGCCCACATTCCTGGCCGCCGCAAGGCCCATACATGGCAGGAAGGGCCCCATACATCCATGGACCCAGCTAACCTAAGCAGACTCGCCGGCGGAGGAGGCGGCATCAGCCATCCTCTCCCCTGGCG
Organism: Chlorella sp. CH2018; assembly: GCA_009928355.1. Lineage (NCBI taxonomy): Eukaryota > Viridiplantae > Chlorophyta > Trebouxiophyceae > Chlorellales > Chlorellaceae > Chlorella > Chlorella sp. CH2018. The sequence goes on along the minus strand of VIYQ01002148.1, from coordinate 9,828 downwards.
GCGCCACAAACCCACGTAAATTGCGCCCTGCACCACCCACAGCACAGCACTCCCTCGCACTGACCTTGGCGGATTCGCCGGCGGCAGAGGCGGCATCAGCCATCTTGTCCTTGGCGGCGGTTGCGTCCTCCTTGACAGCGGAGCCCACATCGTGGGCGGCGGAGCCAACCTCGTGGGCGGCCTCCTGTTGGGGAGAGAAGCAATCGTTGGCAATGGTCGGTGACGCGCGGCAGGGCGATGGGGGCAGCAAGCACAGGCAGCGGTGGCAGCAGCCAGGGGCGCAAGGGCCGAGGGAGGGGCAGGGTGCACAGAGGTGGCAGCGCAGGTGTTGAAAGGGGTGGGCAGGTTCATCGGCCGCAGTGCGCGTCCAATACATGCACACGGCCTCCTGCCTTCTCTCTCCACTACATGCCAGCACCGGCTTCCTAGCTTAACGCTACAGGTGCTGTACACCGCGCAGCGGCGGGTTGCAGCCCCTGTGGCAGCACCCACCACCAGCACCCACCGGCACCACCCACCTTGATGTGGTCGGCGGCGGGCGACAGGCTCTCCTTCACCTTCTGGGTCATGTCGCTGCAAGAGGTAAAATTTAAGGGATGCAGCGGGTGTATGTTGGGCAAGGTGTGGCATGGGCGGCAGCGGCGAGCGAGAGGAGCGAGGTGCGCGCCGGTGGCAGGCACGGCACTGGTGCTGTTGCCAGCTGCTCCCGGGGCACAAGCGCTGCAGGGTCTGGTATAGTGCAGTACGCTAGAGCTACACAAGGGCAGCGCAGAGGGGTGTGAGCTGTGGTTGCGCCGCGCGGCACCCTACCACAGCTTGTGGCTGTTTGGCGCCGGCGGGCGGTGCACAGTCGGCAGCAAGGCGGCGGGGCAGCGGCGCTCACCTCACGGCGTCCTTGGCGTTGTTCAGGGCACCCTTGGCCTTCTCGACCACAGACTCCTGCGAGACAGGGTGCCACGGCAAGGTTGTCACATCGGCCAAGCGCTGCGGCGCAGCCTTGCGCCTCTGGCTGGAGAGCGGCTCAGTAGCGGCTCGCCGGCGGCGGCGCCGGCGCCTCGGCCACACCCCTCACCTCGCTGGTGGCGCGGATGGAGATCGAGGCGCGGCTGGCCCGTCGAGCACGCGAGAGGGTGTTGGGGCGCAGGCAGAGGGCGGGGGCGAGGGCAAAGGCGGGGGCCGGCATGACAACTTGGAAAGGAAGTGCAAACTGCCGCTGTGGGTGCCGGGGCGGGCTTTCATGGTGTCGGGAGCGTGCTGTGGTAGACTTGCAAGGACCGGAAATGCAGCATGAAGTCAGACGGCGCTGGCCAGCTGTCGCGCGCAGCTGCCGCCGCCGCCGCCACCACTCGTGTGCCGCTCGCCGGCCACACACCCAGATGCCTTCCGGGCGCTAGTGCGGGGTCACGATCCTGTGCAGGTCAGTCTCGGCTGTGTGCTAAAAGTGCCAGGAGCAGCCAGCAAAGGGTGCAGGGCCGAGCAGCGGCCACCAGACTTGCACCACCGCCTGCCACCGTATTGCCTGCGGTACCCCGCGCTGGTTCAACCAGTTCCCCTTCTGCTCTGTTCCTGCCTCCGATCGCTCTGTCACACACGCACACATGCGCACACAACTACTCTAGGAGCATCCTAGGAGCATCAAATGAAGCTCAACGCGTCTGGCGTGCATCACCGATGGGCGCCCGCTGCCGCCGCCGCTGCCGCCGCTGCTGCTGCCACCGCTGCTGCCGCATTGGAGCACGCGGCGTTAGCAGCTCACGAGCGCTTTGCCGCAGCCCGCTGGCCCGCTGAGCCGTCACACGTGCCGCCGCGGCAGGCCGGCCCCAACCGCCTGCCCGCCGTCGCCTTCTTCAAGGGAGCGCCCGCCTTGGTGCGCCAGCTCTTGTTTGACTACAAGTGTGTAGCCCCGCCGGCTGGCATTGCCGCCCAGGCCCAACCAGCGGCGCACGCCATACACCACTCCAGACAGCACGACGGTGACCAGCGCAAAGACGCCCGCCAGGGCCGCCCAGCCGGTCAGGGTGAGCACGTCCTTGCCGCTGGTGGCGGCTGCGGGGGGCAGGGAACGGTTGGGGCAGGGGAGGGTCAGTCGGGAGGGTCAGTGGGGATTAGTGGGGGACAGGCAAGCAGGTGCAACCCAAGTGGCTGCAGGCCGCCTCATCCTCTCCAGGACCACGGCAGCTGGTGCACAGCAGCAGCAGCAGCCGCCGCCGCCGCCGCAGCAGCGGCAGCGGCAGCGGCAGCGGCAGCAGCAGCGGCAGCGGCAGCAGCAGCGGCGCACTGGCAGCGGCGCCTCACCAGGGTTGTACAGCGTGCCCTCCTTCAGCCCCATGCTCGACTCAATGGCAGCCAGCTGCGTGACCACGGCGGTGGCGGTCATGGCCCCCTGGAACTCATCAAAGCGGTCGGCTGCAGCAGGAGGGGAATCAATCATCCGTATTTCGAGACAAGGTTCTTCAAAGGGCGCCGCCATCGCCCCCTGGAACTCGCCGAAGCGGTCGGCTGCAGCAGGGGGGCAGCAATCTGCGCTTGAGAATATCAGGGTTAGGGTGGACCAATCCCCGCACCTGGCAGCGCAACGTCCAAAAAGGCGCGGCAGGCGGGCGAGAGCACGGGCTCGGTCCGCCGCGGCAGGTGCACTGCCACTGCTGCCTCGTCTGCACCCTGCCCCGCTGCCTGCCCCTCGCCCTGCTGTAGCCGCCGCCGCTGCGCTGCTGCTGCTGCTGTGGATTGCAGGAAGGCGGCGGCCGCCTGCGCCGACACCCCCTGCAGCTCGGCTGCTGCGTCGACACCCGGCTCCTGCGCCACCGCCGCAGCCAGCGTGCGCCGCTGTCCGGCGCCCTCGCTGCCGGTGGCAGCGCCGGCGGCAACGCCACTGCCTGGGAAGCCTGGCACAGAGGCACCAGCCTGCTCCGCTAGCGCCTCCCTGTCCTGCTCCACCTCGGACCACAGGCAGTCCCGAACCACGTTAAGGTTGGGCGTTTCAACATGGATGGCGCTGCCATCGGCTGAGGCAGACTGCACCAGCGTGCAGTGTGTCTGCACGTCGCCGTCGCAGGCGTCCACCGCTGGCAGGCCCTGCAGGGCAGGGTGGTGTGATGGGGGGCTGGTGAAGGGGGGGCCTCACTCTCGAACGTGCCGGGCAGCGCAGGGAGGGAGGCTGTGCAAGCAAGTAGGCAGGGGCGCTGGGCAGGCAGGCAACGATTCGTCATGCACTTCGGCAAAATCACCGTGCCAATGCAGCCGGCGCCGGCACACCGCTTGCGACAGTGGCCGGCAGCATTAGCGAGCCGCACTCACAAAGGACCAAAAGGTGAGGCCGGTGTAGGCGCCCCGCGCCACCTCAGCGGCGCAGCCATTGGACAGGGATCCCACGTTATTGACCAGGCAGCGGAAGACTGCAAAGATCCGAGGAATGGGTGTTGAAAGGTGTCATTGCAACTGCAGCCGTTGGACAGGGATCCCACATTGTTGACCAGGCAGCGGAAGACTGCAGGATGAGCAGGCAGGCAGCATGGCAAGCGGTTGCCCAGACCAAGCCAACTCAAGGCAGCATAGCTCACAGCATTCCAGCATTCAAGTACATTGCGGGCAGGGCGTTAGCTGGCGGGGGCGCCCATTGCAGGTGCTTCCATGCAAGTGCGTGCCTGCGCCATTCAGCAGCTCATGCGCGTTCCTCTTCTGACCCCAACCCAAGTACATGCGGTTGAACCTCTGCAAGCACAGCAGGATGCACCCAGCTTGCCTGCGCCATTCAGCAGCTCATCCGCGTTCTTCTTCTGCTCTGCGCAGTAGCGGTCCACGTCAGCAGTGCAGGCCCGGCGCAGCGGGTAGTCTGCAGAGGGCACGCAAGGGGCGGCGAAGCATCCGTTTCAAGACGTACAGCTTCATAGTAATTTTGAAGCAGTGAGGGCTTCCTTGCACACCACACTGCAGCAAGGCGCTTGCAGCACTGCCTTGCTCAGTGCTCGTTTGGCGCTCAACCGCGGCCATTCCCTCCATGCCCCGCAGCGCCAGCCAGCCCAGCAGCTGTGCTGATGGGCAAGCCCCGCTCCCGACTGAAAACAAGCAAGTAGCCAGCCTGGCAGATGCTTTCAATGCACGTGTACTCAGCTCACCCGTGCGCCAGTCCTCCATGCGGCGCCGCGCCAGCCAGCTCAGCACATTCAAGCAGACGGGGGAGAAGTCCAGCTGTTCGCCGGCCTTGGCCAGCAGGCAGTTGATGACGCGGCCCTTGCCGGTGGCCACCTGTTGGGAGGGATCAAACCGGTTGTAAGATGAGCACACCCTAGTTCGGAAGTCTTCTGATCTTAAAAAACCAAGGGCTGGGGTTTACAAGCTGAGGGGAGGAGGCAGCCACGGCGCTTGCTCTGCAAAGCTGAGCACAGCACTTGCTTGCTCACGGCCGCAGGCGCAGCCCACACAGCTGGCAGGTAGAGGGCAAGGCGAGCCAGCAGAGCGAGCCAGCCAGGCGGCAGGACCCCCACCACACACCTTGCCGCAGTGCGCTTTGCGCTCCTCGGCGCATGCGCTGTTCACGTTGGGCATCAGCTCGATGCTTTCACCCTGCATACGTAAAAACGAGAAGCAGATGGGGGAGCAGCTTTGAGCGCATGCAGGAGGGAACGCGCCGCCAGCCGTCAGCAGCCCAAGGATGCAGCCCCGCGGCACACGTAAGGGCTGACCGACCTACAGCCACCCGGCAAGCAGCGCTGCTCACCCGGGTGATATCCATGCGCTCTGCTCTTGGCCCAGCCCAACAGAGGAAAGTTCAACGCCAAGCTGGCAAGCAGCGGAACAGCAAGCTGTACTGCTCACCCGGGTGATATCCACGCGCACCGCCTCGCGCCGGCAGCCGGGGCTCAGCTCCTTGCGGTGCTGCACCAGGCATGGGATGATCTGCGCGGCACAGGGAAGGAAGAGGGCCGAAGATCATAACAAGCACAGCAGGCGTAACGTTAGGCCAGGCATGGGATTTCCTGCGGGGCACAGGAAAGGAGCGCAGGACAGGAGCACAGGAGGTGAGCCACAGCAGGTTAGGTTAAGGGCAGCAATGAGAAGCTGTTCAAGACTGGCCCAGCCCTCCAAACTGTACAGTGCAGCACCAGTGATGTGCCGGCTTGGCTTGCTGCGCACCTCCCCCTCCGGCTTGTCCTTGCAGAAGCTCTCCACATCGCCTCAGTGTAAGCAGCTAAACTACTTATCAAGCTAAACGAACAAGCCGCACCTCCCCCTCCGGCTTGTCCTTGCAGAAGCTCTCCACATCGCCGTGGCAGGCCTCAGCCAGTGCGAGGTCGCTCCTGCGGCGGGGAGGCAGGGTTCGAGGGAGCGCAGTCAGCTTCTGTTGGAGGCATGGCGCGTGACAGGAGCACTGGACGCAGTTTGCAACCTCTTGAACATGCCGATGCCCGTGTGCCATCTGCGTGCGGCCGCTACTGCTGACGCAACAGACGAACTGCAGTTTGTTTTGCTGCAGTCGCTTGAAGGGTAAGCTCACTTGAAGGAGCGGGCGCGCATCTTGCGATAGTACTCCACCTCCTCCTGGCAGCCCTCGTCCGCAATGTCGCCAAACCTGCATGGTAAAGGGAAGGGGGCAGAGGTTAAGAACTGACGCAAAGGGTGCGACAGGAGGGAGGCACGCCTGGCACCCTGGCAGCCCTCGTCCGCGATGTCGCCAAACCTTCGGGCGACCAGCGAAAGAAACGATCCCAAGATGAAGCAAAGTCCGGCAGGTGGGGTGGCGCCTGCTGCTGACGCGGCTAGCGCTCATTGCTGCTCCCTGCCATGGCTGGGATGCCCGAACCTGCCCACTCCTGCGCTGGACCTGTGCACCGCCTGGCCCGGGGCTGGGCTGAGCAGCACACCCAACTTTCCCTCAATATACAACAATCAATCTCATCAATCTCAATCAATCAATCTCCTGCCCAACCGCCCAACACCCTCCCGGCAGATCTGCTTAAAATCCCGGAGGCGGAGGTTTGACGTTTCACAGGTTCCCTGGTGCTCACCGGTTGCTGAGGCAGAGCAGCACGCTGCCGCCGCACCACGTCTTGCCTGCAAGAAGCGGCCCAGGAGCACAGGTGTTTCATTCCATGCAGGCTGGGCAGTTCAGCTCCGCGGAAGGCTGACTACACAGATCGCCGGCCACCAACAACAGACAGACAGCGCCCGCAGCGGCAGTTGCTTGGGGAGCCGTGGCAGCGGCGGCAGTGGCAGCAGCAGCAGCAGCGGCGGCATGAGGCATGCTGCATCAGCAGCAGCAGCGGCGGCGGCATGAGGCATGCTGCATCAGCAGCAGCAGCATGAGCCAGGATCATCCTGAAAACACACATGAAAAGCCAGCCGCGTGCAACTTGCAGCGATTTCAACTCACGCTGCAGGTTGCCGCACTCAGATGGGCACAGCCGCTTTGCTTCCTTGCCGCACGCCTCGTGCAGCCGGTAGTTCAGGCGGTAATCACTCGATGCCCGCTCCTGTGTGTTGAAAAGGAGGCAAAGAGGGAAGTGCGCAAAACTAAAAGCAGGCATCGGGGTCGGCGCATGACTCACGCATCCGGCAGCTGAAGTCCCTTGTCACCGTCTTGCTCACATCAACGGTGTGCATCCACCCTGCGTCAACCGAGCTGCACCAAGGAGAAGGATGCCCACTGTGTTCCCGCCCCCCTGTCCTGCCCCAGCTGCACCCACCTGCACCCACCTGCACCCCTTGGGTGCAATTGGGTGCAACTTCGGCGCCCACCTGGTAGCGCTTGACCTCCTTCATGCAGCTCTTGCTGAAGTCATCCTCGTGCTTATCAGCCGCCCGCTCCAGGCACCTGCAAAACGGCGCGTTGGAGACAAGGAGGGAGCGGTGTGCAGCGGTTGGACGCACTATAGGGCACGCTGCGTGCGAAAGAACCGCGCACCGGTATGCACGCGGTGCATCCACACGGCCTGCTGTGGTCGCATGCAAAACATCAATTGCAAGCAGGCGTGCTGCGCTGCAGCTCGCCTGATGACGCGGCCGCGGCCGTGCGGCACGCCGCCGCAATACTCTTCAATCTCTTCGCTGCACGCCTCCTTCATGGGCCACTGAAAGTCGATGGACTCGGCCATCGCCAGCTCTGCACAGCAGGCAAAGCGTAGCGGGCAAAGCGTGGCACAGCAGATGGAGCTTGGTACCCGGCTGGGCACAAGTCAGCCTTCGCAGCCGCAGCTTGCATGGCGGCTTCATTTCTACCACGCACTTCGATGCCCAGCAGCTGAGCCTGGCGGGCTGCTCATGCATGCCCCCAAAGGAAGGAACACAACCTGCCGTTGCACAGCATGCCAGCCACCCACCCGTGTCAAACAGCTTGGCTTGGCACGCATCGCTCAGCTGGGCCTGGTGCTCCTGCAAATAAAAACAGCAACAGACAGCCAGAGCTTGTTTGAACAGCAGCCCTGAAAGGGCACAGCAGCTGCGATCGCTTGGGACGAGGAGCAGCAGCAGTGATCGCAGCGGGTTGCCGCGGCACTGAACGCTGCACCCCATCCGCGCGTCGCACCTGCAGGCAGTGCACCACTGCGGCGCTGCCCAGCGGCACGTGGTTGCACAACCGTGCGCGGTCGGCGGCGCAGGCCTGCCAGGGGGCATCAGTCAGAGGCGCGACGGGGTGGGTGGCACGGCGGTGTGCAGCAACAGGGGCTGCAGGTGTTGCAGCAGCGTACTCGGGTGTTGCAGCAACGAGCTCTGCTTCCAGCAGCTGGCAGAGCACGGCAGTGCCAAACAACGAACCGCATCAGCACAGTCAGCAGAACGGCGGCTGTCAGGAGCTGCACCCCGGCACGCCAACCCAAAAGCAGCAGCCCCTCAGCTCCGACGCAGCGCACCTCTGCCAGCGGGTGGTTGAACTGCACATCCCGGAGGGTGGCAGCGATCATGGCGTGCACGCGGTTGCGGCAGCGCAGGTCGAAAATTTCGTTCCTGTGGGCCAACGTGGGGGGTGGTGGGGGGTGGTGAGGCACCCAGGCAAAGCGCATGCACCAAGCACGCAATCATCCAGGCAAAACGGTGCAAGCCGGGCAGGCTTAGTCACACCGCCACAGCGAGCCAGGCAGCATGCTGCAGCTTGGGTGCACAGGGTAGCTGCAGGGCGGATGGGGCATGCCCCATGCCATGGCATGGCATGTGCTCCCCCACCTGTGGTCCTGCAGGCAGCGCGAGATGCCCTCATCCCCGCCAACCGTGTTGGGCGCCCTGCGGGCATGGGCGCAGAGGCAGAGTCGCAAGTTGGCATCACAGCGCCTGCCTTGCCAGGCAGGTAGAGGAGAGCTGGGAAAGTTTGCTGCTAGCGAGTGGGGTGGGGCACACGTGCTGGCGACGAGCAAAGCCGCACCAAGCCTGCTCACTGCTCCACGCGCTTGGGGGTGCAACCATAAAGGGCGAGATCCGCACAGCCGATTGACCGGTTTGGCAGCATCTACGAGCAAAACCAAAGGCTGCGAGTTAAAACAAACGCTCACTTTTCCACGAACTCGGGCGTCTCCACCATGGAGGCCGCCACGCCGCACAGGCGCGTGATGTCGTCCACGCAATGGGTGCGGATGATGGAGTCGAGGCGGAAGTAGCCTGGCAGGGGAGGGGAAGGGCGGGAGACAGGTGAGGGCTGAGATGAAGGGCGGGGAGCTGTTGCCCGTGTACTTGATGGAGTTGAGGAGCCTGAAAGGGGAGGGCATGGAACGCGCATGTTCAATCGGCATGCTCGCCTGCAGGTAGCACGACCTGCAAGTAGCACCGCCTCAAGGCAAACTAGACGCCCCAACTATGCCAGCCCATTCAGGGCCAGCATGCATGGCAGCCGGCCACTCACGGGAGCGCAGCGAAATCAGCTCAGACAGCCGGTCGCGGCAGTCGTCAGAGAAGCCGTCCTCGTACCTGCAAGGAATTGGATACCATGAAACCGTAAGTGAATGCAGCGCAGCGCAGCGCAGCGCAACACGAGCGGTACCACACGTGCGCAGGTGTGCGCAGGTGTGCGGCATCTGCAGCCCATGCAAGCATTGTGGGGTGCTGGAGCCATATAGGACTGCTGCAGTCAGGTGCTGCAAACGTTCCGTGCATGCTGGGCACCCACATGTGCAGCTCTAAGCAGTCCTTCACGTTGGCCTCCCCCGGCGCCACGCCCTCGCAAAACTGCAGGTGCAATGGCAGCAACATGTGCGAAAGAATCTTGTAGTTCAGATGATGGTTGAGGCGCAATCAAACTGTGCCCCCTCTGCCTCTGATCCATCCCTTGGCACGCACTCAATGCCGTGCAAGCCCTGCTTGCTGCACAGTCGAGAGCTTGACCCACCTGCGCCTTGTCATCCATGCAGGCGCATGAAATAGGTATATAACAGCGGCCCTGTGGGTAAAGCAGCAGCAAGCACCCACCTGGGCCTTGTCGTCCATGCATGCCCGCATGAAGGCGACGTTGAGGCGGAAGTCGTCGCTCTGCTCAGCGGCCTGCAGCACAGCGGAGGGAGCAGGCGCGGGCGGGAGCTTGGGCGCGCCTCCAAGCATGCGTGTGCACGGCATGGCGGGCACGACATGGCGGGCACAGCATGGCGGGCACAGCATGGCGGGCACAGCATGATGTGCGCTTGACTAAGCTCATCGCCCTGAACAGCTCCGATCTTTGCACTGCCGCTCAGAGGGGCCCAACAACAGGAGCCTGACCGAAGCAATCTGTGCATCTCTCTGCTGTGTGCACCTGCAGCTGCACAGCATCGCAAGAACCTTGTTTCGCTCACCGCGCGGAACAGCTCCGCCTTGCACTGCCAGTCCAGCGAGCCCTGCTGGCGCCACAGGCAGTCCTGGGGTGGGGGCGGG
>VIYQ01002145.1:0-16782 GCA_009928355.1 Chlorella sp. CH2018 | reverse complement strand
GGGGGGGCAATGGCTGGCTTGGGGGCGGCCAAGAGCGCTCTTGGTGCGAAGCGGGCATGCTGGTAAGGCACTGTTAAGGTTGGCACACACGATCCAGGCACCAGCCTTCCACACTCATCCTCACTTGGGACAGCAGTGAGGCGAGGTAGAGGCGGCGCACGCGGTTGGCCTGCGCCGCGCCCGCCCAGATAAGGCAGGCAAACTGCAGCGTGCCTGTAGGAGGGTACAATAGCGAGGCAGACGGATGGCTTGGAATTCCCACGTGCATGATCGATGCGGCATGATCAATGCCGCCCCGCATTGAACCGGCTCCGCACTGGCACCCTGTGCCAACCCCCTGCCCCACCTGAGATGAAGGCGGCGCCGGCGATGCCCAGGATGATGAACACAAAGCGGTTGATCTCCTCCACCAGGTTGGCGGCGAAGAAGGCGTTGAGCAGCCTGCGGAGTGGGTTGGGTTGGAGGTACATGGGGCCAGCAGGGCAGGGTGCGACGGCCTGCCGCTGCATGAATCAGGGGGCACGGTGCACATGTGGGCGGTAGGCCGGCGGAGCAAGTGCCGTGGCGGCGGCGCCCACCTGCCAAACATGAAGGCAAAGACTGGCGTAGCAGCACCTGCAGCACGACACGAGCAATGGAGGGGCAGACAGTTTCAGGTGCGATCGGATCAATCAGGACGGCTGAGCGGCAGTCAACCGATGCGGTGCACAAGCGGCGGCGGCGGCCTTGGCGGCCCAACTCGCCGGTGACCACCGCCGCGATGCATCCCAGCATCACGATGCCGCGCTCCCGCAGCGTGGCGTAGCGGAAGAGCCGCGCATAACGCAGGCTCGGGGCGTTTGGGGTTCCGTCGGCCATGTTGACCTCGCTGGGGGCCGCGGCCTGGATGGTCACAGTCAATTGAAGCGACCCAGGCGCGATCGCAGCACCCGGCAAAGCACGCGGCGGTCTGAGGGCCCGCAGGCGTACGAAACCGGCCTGCTTGCTGCCTCAGAGCCAGGCAAGGCACGCTGGCGGCGCTGGGACGCCGCAGAGATGCCGATCAGCGCACCAGGGAGCACGCAAGTCCTGCTGGCGGCAGTGGCAGCGGCGCCCCGCTGGCGGCTGCGCGCATGGAGCCGCAAGTGCGTCAGTGGATGAGGACGCTTCAGCGTGGGAGTGGCTCTCATACGCCATGGCGCAAGGCTACTAGAGTGATGCAATTGGCGCTATTGCATCGGCTGAGTCCAACTCATCGTGGTTGCAGGTGCATGGAGCAGGGCAGCTGTGCGGCGGCAGCGGGCGCCGCAGTGGCTGACGCCCCAGCGTGGCAGACTCCCAGCAATTTGCGCTGCCGGGTGGGTTGATTGCACGGCAAGGAGTCCATTAACACGAGCTTGTGGGCTTGCCGCGGCTGCGTGTGTTGAGGGGTAGACGTGCTGCGCACGGGGAGGCAGGCCAGGCAGGCGGGGCGGCAAGGAGAGGGCCAGCTCCGAGCAACCGGAGCAGAGGTTCATGCTGCTCAGGTGGCAGCTTGTATTTCTAGTTCTGATGCCGTTGAGGCATGCTTGCAGAGCTCACATCCGCCGGCCGCATCATGCGGCCCAATGCGCCCAGCGGCGGCGGCAGTCAGGTGGTGTGGCGGCGGCGGACCTTGGAGGGGGCTGTTGTCGCCCAGGCGTTCATCTGCGTTTACCACTGCGTCACTGGGCGCATCAACGCCTCTGGAGGGCGCCCCACGCCCCCAACCGCACGCGCCAAAGTTTGCGGCCAAACCAGTTTGCGCGTCCCGCCATGCGGCGTTCCGCCCGCCTCTCCTTCCTCCTGGGCCGAGCGCCCACCCTGCGCCTCAGCACGGTGCTCATAGAGCAGCCGCCGCTGCCGGCGTCGGAGCGGCGGCGGCAGGCGGCTGAGGCGGCACCCGGCCACTACGAGACTAGCGAGGACGAGGTACGCTGGGCCGCGGGCAGCCAGCAGTTGACGCAGAACATGTTGAATTGGGGAGTAGCACGAAAGCTCTTCCCCGCAGTGCTCTGCATTGCTCGCCCAACCCGCAGCTGCACCCGCCCCACCCCCGCTTCGCAGAGCGAGTGGGAGGAGGACAACGGCCTGTGGGAGGACCAGGAGGAGGAGCCGGAGCCGGAGCAGCAGGAGGGGCCAGACGAGGAGCCCCAGGAGGGGGCAGAGGAGGAGCAGGGCCCGGGAGGCGAGCAGGCGGCTGAGGGGGATGGTCAGGACGCAGAGCCCGCAGCAGACTCGGTGGCGCCGGCGGCGGACGATGCGGAGGGCACCCACAAGGTGGCACCAGCAGAGGCAGATGATGGGTCCGGCCAGTCTGGTGGGTGCTGTGAGGCAGCGGCAGCACAGCCAGCTGTGCTGCAGCAGCTGGAGGAGGAGGACGAGTCCAGCAACACCGCCGCGCAGGACGGCGGCGGCGATGAGGAGGCGGCGGAGGGCGCTGAGAACGTGCCGCCGGCCGCGGAGGACCTGCAGCCACGCTACGACGCCATCACACACTCCATGCTGAAGGTGGGTGCTGGCGCAAAGGGTCTCATGGCTGCCTGTGACTAGCCGAGAATGGGCACCTGCCCGACTTGATCCGTCAACATCCCCACTTCCCCTCCCACCTGCACCCACCCCCAACCGTGCAGCACCTGCTGCTGCTGCAAGCTGAGGCATCGTGCACGCTGTCGGGGCTGCAGGAGACGGCAGACTGCGCGCAGGACAGCCTGGCCGACCTGCGCGCGGTGAGCAGTTGGGGCTGGTGTTGGCGGCCCACGAGTGCCTCCAGGTTGCATTGTGCCACTCCCTGTTCACATGGCCAGCCTGCTGACAGCCTCCCCTTCTGGCCTTGCCTTCCACTTGCAGGAGATGGAGGCACGCTTTGCGGCGATTGAGAAGAGGTGCGGCGGCAGGGGGTGCGCATTGCCTGCCCCTCCAATCCACCTGTTCCAGCGCGTGCACCTGCCAATCAACTCTCCTCACCCCCAACGAACCCTGCAGCCTGTTCTTCATCATGTACGCGCTGGGCGCCAAGGGTGAGCAGGGCTTTGTTTACAGGTTCGAGATGCTGCTATCGCTGGCAGTGCTGGGTGAATGGTCATCTGATCAAAGTCAAACATGTTTCAATGTACATGCATCAAAAAATAAGAGGATGCATTCCCTGCCCCGCCTCCCGTGCCGCCGCAGTGCCGCCACACACCCGGCGGCGCCTGGGCTTCAACAGCAAGGCAGGGCAGGCGGCCAGCGCCGCGCTCACCGCGGCCGCCATGGTGGACGACCGGATGGCACGCAAGGCTGCGTCTGCCGCTGTCAGCCAAGCGGGCGGGCGGCGCTGAGCGCCATCGGCAGGCATTGTGCAGCCTGGCGGGTGGGCTGCAATACGCCCCTCGGGGCTGCGACACGCCCTTTTGCAGCCCAGCTAACAGCTAGCTGAGCAGCCAGGCCACCTGCTTCTGGCGCTTGAGCTCCTTCTTGCGCTCCCGCACCGCCCGCAGCTCCGCGCCGCTCAGCCCCCGCTTGCGCCGCTCCGCCGCCGCCGCCAGCTGCTGCTCCACCTCCCAGGGGTTGGCGTAGGAGGCCAGGTCCGAGTATAGCGACTCCTGCAGAGCAGGGAGTTGGCGCAAGAGGCAAGCGATGCTCAGCCGGCGGATGCTTAACTCGACCTCCCAGCCAACTGCTTTGAGTTGGGTTGTAACAAACCGCTGCCCAGAGAACGAGCCAGCCAGGGGACTCAGGGGAGCCACAGCTCAAGCGGGCCCATTCTCTGCCTGTCAAACCGCACCACCCCTCACCGCCCAGCACTCACCGGGCCGCCGGGCGCCTGGATGCGCCCGCGTGCCGCAACGCGGTACGCCGTGGCAGTGTAGTCCACCTGGCGGTTCCACTCCAGCACCTCATGCAGGGTCTTGCCGGAGGCGGCCGCCACGCGTGCCACCGCCACTGTTGCATCGTGGGCCGGCAGGCCACAGAGTACTGCATCTGCCAGGGAGTGGGCTGTGCCTCGCTGGCGCTCCAGCTCGTACCATTCCGCGGGCGGGGCGCTGCCAGGCCAGGCCGCCTGCAAGGCAGGGAGGCACAAGCAGGGGGGACAGGCTTGTTGGGCGGCAGCATCGCTGGCCAGGGCCGCAAGTTGGCGGCCGCTGCGCAGCTGCTGGCTCCTCAGGGACAACGACAATGCAATGCTCCGCCCCACAACCACTGCAGCAGCTGCAGGCCTGCATGCCACACACCTGCTCCGGGTGCTCCAGGCGCCAGCGCCCCAGGAGCTCGTCGTCTCCCAGCAGCCTCGCCAGCTCCATCTGTACCCATCGGCTGCCGCTCTGCTGCCCCTGCCCCTGGCTGCCGCCTTGCCCTGCCGCCGGCGCTGCCTCGCTGCTGGGCGCCTGTGCGTCAGGCTGCGGCTCTTGTGTCAGCTGCAGGACAGGCAGGTCCATGGGCAGGGAGCCGCGCCAGCCACGCAGCTGCTCTAGGGTGAAGGGCCCTTGCATCAGGCTAGCAACGTCCCGGTAGTAATAGCCAGGCGCGTAGGCCGCGGCAGCAGGGGGCGCCTGCTCTTGCTGCTGCGCAGTGGGCGGTTGGGCGGCGCCGGCCTCGCCGGCGGCAGGGGCAGGCGCACTTGTTGCAGCTGCTGCAGCCCAGCCTGCAGGCGGGTGCCACTGACTCACGCCCTGCAGGAGGCATAGCATGGTGGAGAAAGAGGTTGTACCCTGGTTGTGCCAAGTCCAGAATACGGAAGGCCAGCAGCCAGCAGCGCGGCAGCGGGGCATATAACAAACCGCAGCCCGCCAATCAGGCCGCACCGTGGCTCGGTTGAACCAGTAGGGGTGCCCGCTGTTCAGGTCCACCGCCTCCTCCCAACACTGGTGCACCAGCTGGCCGCCGTCGTAGGCAGGCGCAGTGGCGCGGGAGGCTGCAGGCGGCGGGCCAGAGGGCTGCGCAGCCGGCGGCTGCTGTTCGGCGGGAGCGGCGGCAGCGGCGGTGGCGCCCTCCTCTGCACGCTGCTCAGCTTCCGCTGCCTCAGCCTGTATCTGGTCCGCCAACTGCTCAAGTTGCTGCACCTCCAGGTCGGGCTGGCTGCCCGCAGGCGGCGGCTCGAGAGCGGCCGAGGCCATGGCGCGTCCGGGTGGCCAGGAGGCTCTGCCGAATGACTGTTGAAGTGATGCAGGGGGGTAATGGGCATGCGGAGGCCCTGCTTCCGCTGCTCTTTGCTGTGCATGGGCGCACAGGCCTCCTAATGCACTGCAAGACTCTGCGCCTTCTGAACCTGGCAGCTCGTAAATGATCTTCTCTTAACACCATCATGGCGATGCCTGCCTCCCGACCAGCAGCCGTCACCATCGACTGCCTGCCACCCGAGCTGCTTGTGCGGTGCCTGGAGCCCCTCACACTGCAGGAGAGGTGAGGACCGCCACGGTGCATGAGCCGCAGGAACGCCAAGGCGCCGCGTGCGCAGCCTGGCCCCGCCGACGCTGCCTGCGCCCGACCGCTCGCGCCTGCGCAGGCTGGCGAGCGCTGCGCTAGTGTGCAGGCGCTGGGCAGCGGCTGTGACTGCCCCCGAGCTTGTGAGCAACCTGTACGTAGACTTTAGGCTGCAAATTGTCATCCACGAGTCGCCTGCTGCCCTTGGCGCTGCGGCGGCTTCACGAGCACGCTCGCTGCTGCGATGGCTGCACCGCCACTCGCACGCTGTGCACAGCCTGGAGCTCAAATTTCGGGTGCCAAACGCCTGCTCTCAGCTGGAGAAGGCTGAGCTGGCAGCTTTGTGCGACGGCTGTGTGGCGGCGTGCGATGTCGCGCAGCTGAAGCTTTGCTTGCACCAATCGCATGCTGCCACGTTAGGCAGCTGGGCGCAGCGCCGCTGCAACCTGCAGTCCCTGGAGGTGCATGCCTGGGGTGGACCGCTGCAGCTGCTTGCCAGTCTGGAGCATCTAGGCAGCTTGGACCAGCTAGAGCTCACTGCTGACCACCTGCTGGTGGGGACTGGCATCAGCCTGCCAACTTCGCTGACTGACCTGAGCTTGGAAGCTCGCTCTGTGATTGGCCTCTTTCAGGTGGGCCACAAGAATGAAAGGCCTTCAGGCAAGCCTTAAAGAAAATGCCCAACAAGATTGCGCCCACAACAACGGCAGAATTCCAACGTGCAGGTGCCCATGCTGCCGCGCCTCGCCAGCTTGCGACTCTGGCGAAGAGCGGCGCTTGCTGCGCTGGGTGGTCTGTCTGGCCTGGCCAATGTGGCACCAGGCCTCACTAAGCTGGAGCTGCTTGACTGTTCGCTGCCGCACGCAGTCTGGCCTTCAGCGCTGCGAGTCTTGCTGATCAAACTCACGGTAAGCATGGGGTCTGCACCAGTTCAATGCTGCCGGCAACCCGCATGTAGTCCACGTGATGGTTGCTGGCGTGGGTGGAGCTTGTTGGCTGCTGCCTTCACACCCGCCTGCACTGCAACTGACTCCAACCAAGCGCGTCTATTTGATGCATTATTGAGACTGTGCATGCTTCATATTCTGTGCAGGATGAAACCCTGGAAGCTGGCAGCTTCACAGCCGCGCTCCAGCAGTTGACGGCACTCACTGGTTTGGGCGTGCACGATGTTGCGCCGGAGGCTGCAGTGCCGCTGGACTCCCTGTCGGCCTTGACGAGGCTGCGGTGGCTGTACTTGTATTTCACTGATAGCGAGAGGTTGGCCCTCCCATCGGGCCCTTGGCTGGCCTCCCTCCGCCACCTGGGATGCATGCCTGACACAGTGTGGGACAACCGGCGGCTGCTGGGTGCAGCAACACAGCTGACGCGGCTGAGCCTGCTTGACGAGCCCCAGCCATGGAGCTCCTGGGACTGGACTGCTGCGTTCACCTTGCTTGCCGCCCTGCCCAACCTTTGCCGCCTGGACTGCATGCTAGATGAAGAGAACTACCCATATGCTCCGGTTGACCTGCTTCATGCTTGCACGCAGCTTGCCATACGCAAGCCATCGCTCCAGCTGGAGATTGACGCCTTTGACTTTGAATGGCCACTGGATGAAATGCTGGAAATGCCTCCTGAGGATCCCCCTGCCTAGAGCATGTTCTGCAGTGCCCTCTTTTTCCGTGTCCTCCCTTTGCCCATTCAGCTTGCTCCGCAGCCTCGCCGCTTGGTCTCACGAAGGGGCTCAGTGTAACAAACGGGTGTACGGCCTTCCGCTGCCAACGTGGCTTGTTACAACATGCCTATCAGGCTTCTCTCTCAGGGGTTAACGTACAGGTTGATGGTCGCATCCGCGCCGGCGGTGAAGGCCCAGGGCTGGGTGGGATGGAACGCCACGTCCAGGCAGCCCTGGAAGTCCACCATCTCGTGGCCCCGCAGAATCTTGACTGCAGCAGAAGGGAAGTGGTGGAGGGGAGGGAGCAGGGGGTGAGGCGGTGAGGCGAGGAATGCGAGACATCCAAGAGAGGGAGCGCTGAGTAGACCCCACCCGCCACAAGGGCTTGCGTAGCCAGCCCTCGCATCAAGCAGCCGGCAGCCCACGCAAGCCCGTGCATCTCAGCTGCTCTCCCAAATTGGCATCCGCACCCGGCACGATGAGGGGGTTGGTCATGAGGTCGGAGTAGACCATGCCGTGGAAGATGTGCACCGTGGCGTCGTCCGAGGCGGAGGCAAAGAGAGGGTAGGAGCGGTGGAAGGCGGTACCACGGATGGCGTACTGGTGGTACCGCAGGGAGCGGTACGGCTTGGTGGACAGGTCCAGGTCAAACCAGCTGCGGGGGGTAGGGACAGCGGGAGGGAGAATGGTGGGTGGATGCTGCGCAGCAGGGGGTCGCGGGTACAGGGCTGCTTGCCTGTGCAAGGCCCCCCTCAGCATCCCAACTGCTTCTCACTCAATCCTGCTCGAGCCTCCCGACCCAACTCCATTCCGCTGCATGGCAAAGCCATGTCACAGCCAGCCGGAGCCCCTCACCACAGCCGCTTGTCCTCTGATCCCACAATGAGATGGTCGCCGCTGGGGTGCAGCGCCATACTGGTGATCACGCCGCTGCCTGCCACCAGTTTTCGCGCCAGCGCCTGCTTGGCCAGGTTGTACACCCGCACCTGGGGAGCAACAACGGGAGCATGCACGTGGATGGTCAGTCAAACGCTTTATGTTTAGCCAGCGCACAAAGGCCTGGCTGTGGGACCACGGTCCGTGCTGCCTTGATTCTGTTGCAGCGGCGCACACGCTCCGCCCCCCAGCACCGACAGTGCACCCCCACCCTGCCACCCCTGCTCCTCACGTTCTGCTGCGTGGCCACAAAGAAGAAGGGCTTGGAGGGGTGGAACAGCACCCGCACCACACGGCCGCGGTTCTTGCGGAAGGGGTTCTGGCTGGCGCCGCGGCTCAGCTGGTGCACCAGCACAGCCTGGCGGCAGGAGGAGGGAGGGTAGCGAGCAGTTGGACAGCAATGCGGCGGGAATGCAGCAGCGATGCACACACAGCAGCATGGGATGCAGAGCTTGCAAGGGCAGTTTTCCCAGCCTGACCTCACATGCACACGCAAAGCCAGCCATCCAGCACTCATCCCACAGGGTGGGATGAGTACAAACTTGCACCACCCACCCACCTGCGTGTTGCCGGTGGGCGCCACCGTGGCAAAGTAGTCGCCGCGGCCGTGCCAGGTCACATGCTTGAGCGGGAAGCGGTGCAGCACCACCGCCCCCTCGCCGCTGCCGCTGCCGCCGCCCTGCCACCGCTGCCAGCTCACGAGCTGCCCCTCCTCTATGCTGCCGCTGCCGCTGCTGCCGCTGGCGGCCACCGCCTGCTGCAGGGCCGCCTCTGTCGCCGCCTCCTGCTCCTCGTTCCCGGTGCCGGTGGGCAGCAGGAACAGCCGCTTGCCACAGGCAGCTGCGGGGCACCAGGCACCAGGGCAGCAGGAAAGTCAAGGCTTGGATGGCAGGAGGCTCGACAACTGGAAGGAGCAGCCCAAAGGGCAGAGGGCAAGCAGGTCCATGCACCGCGACTCCAGCCCAGCCAGCCAGGAACCGGTGCTCCCCGCTGCAAAGCACCCCGGCCCGCCCTTCTCTCACCTGCCGCCAGGGAGAGCTGAGACGAGGGGCACCAGGCCACGCAGGACACCGCCTCCTCCAGCTGCCAGCTGCGCATGCAGCGCCCCGTCCGCACCTCCCACAGCCGCACGCTGCCGTCGTCTGCGGGTGTGGAGGGGAGGGCAGGCGGCGGGCTCTGACACTAGGCTGTGGAGATGCATGTTCGGCACCGACAGGAACACCCCATGTCTGGCGCCTCAGCGCAACCGACGCCAGCGGCAGTCCCAACCGCGCATCCTTTCATTGCTGCCACCAAGGCGCCATCCGCACCCCCCTGCACCTCCAATGGCCGCACCTGAGCCGGAGAGCAGCCACTGGCCGGTGGGGTCGGGTGACAGCGAGCGTACCGCCTTGGTGTGCCCGCTGTACTGCACCGCCAGCGTGACGGGGAAGGGCTGCAGGTCCTTGGGGTTGGGCAGCTTGGGCACCAGCACCTCGGGGTCTGCAGAGAGGGGTGTGCCAAAATGGTTACACCAAGGTGTAGCCAACCTTGGTGCATGGCAGCCGGCACTAAACCTGGCGTGGGGCAGCGCTGCACGGTTGCTGAGTTGGGCTGTCTCTCGGCGCATGTCTCTAGCTGCCTGCCCCTCGTGGTGCGGCCCCAGCAGCCCTGCTTTTCCACCCGTCAACCAACCCGCCAGTCCACGCTGCCCTGCACCACCCACCCTCAATGATGAGGCGCTTGCGGCGGGTGCGGGGGCAGAGGTACAGGTCCAGGCAGCGCTCAAAGCGCTCCTTGATGAAGGAGGCGTAGGCGGGCACCTGCGGTTGTGCAGGGAACGTATGCAATTTAAGATGAGAAGCAGGTGTGCATGTCCAGGTCAGCAGCCAGGCAACCACACTGCATTCAGTGCCATGCCCTTGCCACCGGAGGGCGCAAAGCCTGCGGAGCTCACCCGGCGCAGGCTGTCGTAGGCGGTGGGCACGAATTGCGGCCGCTCCTCCTCATCCAGCAGCTGTGCAGCATTCTTCTCCTCCTGCGCAGCAGGCACAGCAGGGTGCAACAGGGTCAGCAGCAGCTGGCGGGGTGCGGTCGCTCAAGCTGCTGGTGGGCGCAACTTAAGCAGCCAGGATGGCTGCTTAAGGCCATCCTGGCTGCTGTCGTCTGGTTCAAAACCACCGGCTCACCTCTGTGGGCAGATATTCTGCCGGCGGGTTGTAGCTCTCCTCGTGACCCGGCAGCTTGAGCTTGGGGGCGGGGATGTAAGTGAGGCCTGTGGCTGTCTTGTCCGCTGTCCGGCCTGCAAGCGGGCCAGATGTTTGCAGGCAGGGCCAGTGAGCGAGTGGCCGGCACGTGGGGTGGCTGTGCCTCATTGGAGCGGCAGGCTACATCAAACAGCAGCCACCCAAGCCGCACGCAGCACAGTAGCTGCACAGGCAAGCAAGCCCTCCAGGAGCGTGCAATCGCACAAACGGCTAACAAACAGCAGCACTTCACAACCAGCCGCGCACCGTCGTCCTCCCACAGCAGGTAGGCGGCCGGCTTCTCCGGCTCCTGCTCCCGCTTGATCCAGCCCTTGCGCAGCGCGCGCACCAGCTTGACGACCCTGGGGAAGCGAGTTACGGCGGGACAAATGGGAGGGTGAGGAGACGCATGGGAGGCAAGCAGGTGGGCAACAAAGCTGCACTACCTACCGCCTGCATGGACGTGTAGACCACAGGCTGAGCACAGAGCCACGCCGCGATATGCACCGGCGTAGCCCTGCCCATCTGCCAACCTCTTAACCAATCACAAGCGGCAGCAGCTCACTTCTTCTCCTCCCACTTGGACGGGATGAAGCGGCGCTTGGGCTCCGGGGCAGCACTCAGCGGCATGACCTGCAGCAGAGAGGTGCCAGCCAGTTGTCAGGGGCCCAGGCCCGCATGGATGTGCACTGCAGGACACAAAGCATGTTGACATGCTGAGCCGAGCTGGCAGGGTGTCGCCCAGCAGCTCTTCCCCTTCAGCCGCAAGGCATCCAGCAGCTGCGCCAAGGGCAGCAAGGGTGGCCTCCACTCGTGCGGCTCACCTCCACATCGCGGGTGAACCAGTCCACTTCCGGCTCGTAGGGGTTGACCTCCACGTGCGGGAACTGGCCTGCAGCAGGCGCGAGGCGCAAGAAAACGCAGCAACCCAGTGAATAAACCATCAAGCGGCAGCAGCATCGCAAGGGGGAAGCAGCAGCACAGAGAGAGGCAGCAGCTCCAGAGGGCAGCAGACATACTGCAGCCAGCGCAGCGGGGCAGCACCGCGCCCGCGCAGCAGCCATGCAGCAGCACGTCCAGAGCACCCACAGTAGGTAGCCAGCTTCCCGGCACTCCCAAAGCAAGGCAGCCACAGGCGCACCCTGGCGGATGCGCTGGATCATGCGCATCTCCTCCTTGCTCAGCACAATCTCCTCGTCGTTGTACTCGTCATACACCGTGCGCAGCTCCTGTGGGGAGCAGCAAAGGGGATAGTGGGCGATGAGGGGCAGACAAGCCATGTGCAGAGCAGTTAGTGTTGACAGAAGGCCGAGAACGACAGCAGACTCAGAGCAGCACGCGCTGGGTTGTGGAGGCGGCGGCAGCGGCGCTCCAGGTAACCCCCCCGCTGGAGGCGCACGAATCGTTCTTCTCCCTGGTTGCGCTTCTCATCCCCTGGCAGCCCACCATCGCAATGATGCAACACTCCGAGGGACCTCACCTTGCCCAACGAGTCGGCTTTGGCGATGTGGCGCTCCAGTCGGTCGCGCCGCCCCTTCTTCTCCAGCTTGCGACCCTCCACATCATAGCTGCAGGCGGGAGGTGCGCGATTGCGGGTCTGGCATGCTGGGTGGTGCTGGATACTCAGAGATCCGCAGCATGGGCAGGGCACCTGCTCTCAGCCACGCTGCCGCTCGCATGCACACGTGCTCCCAGCAGTGGCATCAACAAGCATGCACGCTGGCTGCCCCCTGCTCCCCCGCCTCACCCAATGTGCTCCTCATCCTTGTACCACTCCAGCGGCACCTGGCCAATGGTGTTGCGCGGTGCCCGCTCGTCCTCCGAAGAGTCGCTGGCCGGGTCATCATGCTGCGGCCGCTCTTCATCCTCGCTCTCCTCCCCTCCCCGGCTGTCGTCGCTGCCTGCCGGCTGCTCGCCACCGCCGCCGCGTGCCGCCGCTGCCAGCTCCTCGCCTGCATCGCTATCCTCCTCGTCCTCTTCCTCTTCGCTGTCACTGCAGCAAGAGGAAGCAGTACGGAGGGATGTGAAACTATTGCTGGATGGTGGTGGGCAACAAGCAGCCAGCCCGCTCAATGGACATGCGGGCCCCACCGCCTGCGACGCCCTCCCCGCTCGCACCTGCCGCTGCCGCCGGCCTGCTGCCGTTGCTGCCGCTTCTGCACCGCTGCCATGTAGGCCAGGGCCGCGTTCTCAATCTCACGGTCCACGCCAGAGGAGCGGGGCCGCCCCTCGTCCTCCTCTTCGCTGTCATCGGCATCGCTGCCGCTGCCGCTCAGGCCCAGCTCGCTGCCCTCCTCCTCGCCCGACTCGTACTCCTCGTCGCTCGACAGCGCCAGTTCGGCGTCATCTAGCCCCTCGGGGGCCTGCTGGGCCGCCAGCAGCTCCTCCTGCTTGGCGCCGCCGCGGGCACTGCGCTTGCCGCTCATGGCGCGGCGTGGCGCGCTGCTCAGTCGCTGCAATTGACTGCCTCGATACGATGGTAAGCGCCGCTGCTGCTGGAGTGAACGCCCCTGGGCGCGAGCAGCAGTGGCAGCGCGAGTGGGCGACGCACGGCCTCCTCGTCGTGCTCAGCAAATAATTCACGCGGCTTTCTATATACTGCAATTGCATGCAAGCGGTCAGGCCGCTGTCCGTGCCCTGCATTTGGGCCGCAACACATGCAGCCGCCCAGCTGCCAACTCGCTTGCAGGGCCCGGCTGCAAATCCTGATCTCGCTCAATAGTTCCATCGGGCAGTTGCCGGCGCTGGCTTGTGCACCGGTCGGCAGCGACCCAACCCTTGAGCACCGGCTCTGAGCCTGGGCAGCCGTCTCCCGGCTTGGTGCATATCAACAAACGTGATCAGGCACCCGATCAGGCCGGCCGACAGCCCAGAGGCCCCATGAGCTCGGCCTGCGCCGCTGTGCAGCGCCCTGGAACCCGACAGCCTGCGCTGTTGGGCAGCAGGGCCGGCGCCCAGACGGTGAGTGCAGCGGTGGGGCTGCTGCAGCCACTGCCACGCCTGGCGCCGCTTGCTGCCGCTGCCTGCCGCCCGCCAGTTTGCAGCCGGTACGCGGGCTCCCGCTCACCTGGGTGCATGGGAATGCCCTCTGCCCGCAGCGTGCAGTCGGTGCCCAAGGCCGGCAGCAGGTACAGAGGCCGCAGCGGCCGCAGCCGCGCCGCCTGCCCGCCATGCATGCGGTTGGCGGCAGCAGCGGCAGCGCGGCACCGGCAGGCACGACAGCGGCGGCTGGCGCGACAGCGGCGGTTGTCGCCCCCAAGCACCTGCCATCCATCGATGCCACCACGCTGACAGTTGAGCCTGGCGTGCCGGAGCCCCTGGGCGCCTCCCCCGGCCAGGATGGCCAGCAAGGCGTGAACTTTGCGCTGTGGGCGCCCGCCGCCACCAATGTCACGCTTTGCCTGCACGACGACCAGGACAGGCCCATCATGGAGACGCTCATGCAGCGCAGCGGCGACACCTGGCACGCCTTTGTGTCCGGCCTGCCACAGGTGCGCAGCGGCCTGTTGGCAGGCTGCTTACGAGCTGCTGCAGGCCGGCCGTCGCTCCCTTGCAGTCGAGCTGTTGCGTTGCCTTCAATACATGCCGCAGCCCTGTCGCCACTGCTGCGGATCCTCCTGCTGCTGCCGCTGCCTGACCTGCAGTCTGGGGTGCTGTACGGCTACAAAGTGGTGGGCAACGGCGGGTGGGAGACGCCCTACCGCTGGGACAAGAACAAGGTGGGGGTCGCGGCTGGGGGGTGTGGCGGAGCATGCCTGTGCAGACAGCAGCATTCGGCACCTGCTGGGGACTGGGGCAGGGCGGGGGTGCGGCTGGCGGGTGGCGGTGCTGCTCGTGCACACTGCACACTGCACATTGCCACACTGCTGCCCTCCAGCCATATTGAGCTGGGCTGCACGTGCTATTTGAAATCCACTGATCTGGGCTGTCCATCTGCGCAGATCCTGCTTGACCCGTACGCCAAGCTGGTCAAGGGCCGGGCCGTGTTTGGCAAGCGCGACACCTTTGAGCAGTTCAAGACCAAGGCGAGCGGACAGCTTGGGTGTGGTGGTGGTGCTCCTGCTGCTGCTTTTCACCCTGCCAGACCTGCGCTGCGTTATTGCACACACGACCGTGCGGTGATTCCTGATGCATGCCCAAGTTGCTGATGTGATCAGCGCTGCTATGCACGCGCCTCTCCCTGCCGACTCTCTCAGCTGTTGCTGCCTGCCTCCCCTTCTGCTGCTGCCACAGGAGGGCAGCGTGTTCCGGGGCACCTACGACTTTGACTCCAAGCCCTTTGACTGGGGCGCCAACTACCGGCGGCCCAACATACCCCTCAAGGACCTGGTCATTGCAGAGCTGCCCGTCCGCCTGTTCACGGGTGCGCCGGGTGGCTTGCGCAGCCGTACATTGTTTGTGTGTTGGTCTCGCTTCAGGCCGGTCTGGAATGGTGCTCGCCTGCTGCTGTTCACGGGTGCGCTGGGCGCCTGCTGCTGCGCGTTGGACAAGGCGGGACGTGGCACCTTGTGCTGTGTGAGCTCCCTTTGAGCTCTCCAATCGGCCAACACACTGCCCGGCCAGCTGCTGCGCGTTGGACACCCAAGCCTCCCCTCCTGAATGCCCCGCAGCCTCCGAGACCAGCGGGCTGCCGGCAGGCCAGCGCGGCACTTTTGCGGGGCTGGCTGCCAAGGTGGACCACCTCAAAGAGCTGGGCATCAATGCAGGTATGCTGGCTGGGTGCTGGCTGGGCTGGCTGGCGGCTGGCTGGCTGGCTGCAGCTGGCATGTCTACTGGATGGTGTGAGCAGGACGGCTAGCCCCTGCCCATTGATTCCCCTCTGCGCTCGGCATGGCCAGGGCATGGGATCTGTACTGAGCCTGCTGTCGTGGCGGTCGGGAAGTGTGTGCACCGCAGTGCACCTGAACCGTATGCCGATGGCCTCCCGCACCCGCTGCAGTCGAGCTGCTGCCGATCTTTGAATACGATGAGCTGGAGTTTCAGCGCAGGTGGGCGCTAGTGGCAGCGCGCAGTTGCCGTGTCGTTGCCGTGTCGTTGTAGCCTACACGTGCGCCAGCAGCTGGTTAGGGCGGCGTTCTCGGGGTATGGGTCTCGTGCCTGCCTGCCTGTCTGCCCTGCCTGCCCTTCTTGGCTCTGCCCGCCTCGCCGCTCCACTCTGAACCCCCCTTTCCCTTCTGCAGCAAGAACCCTCGCGACCACATGGTCAACGTGTGGGGCTACTCGCACCTCAACTTCTTCGCCCCCATGAGCCGCTTCGGGTCAGGTGCGTGGGGCCAGGGGTGGCAGGCTGCCGGGGCTGAGACGGAGGCCTTTGGCTGGATCTGCCATTGGCCAGGCATTAGCCGACATGGCCTGCCTTGACTGATGACTGACTTTGGCTGGTTCAAACTGGCTGCCTTTGTCGCTTCCAGCTGTTTCCCAGCCCGCCTCTGCGCTGCTAGTGGCGCATCAGGCATGCCACCCCGAGCGCCACGCTTCCGCCCCTCCACCTGCCCGCAGATGGCAAGGGCCCAGCAGCAGCTGCCCGCGAGTTCAAGGAGATGGTGAAGACGCTGCATGGGGCAGGGATCGAGGTCATCCTGGACGTGGTGTACAACCACACCGTGGAGGGTGAGGGCTGCGATCTTCCAGAATCTTTCAAAAGTATTGTGTGTTTCGTCAGCCGCCTGGGCTGTGTATTCGTCTGCTTACTGCTGGGACTTTCCACACCTGGCAATGCAGTAGAGCGCGTGCATGCGTGCACGGTGCGCCTCCATTTGCGCCCTCTGCAGCCCACTGCTCTGACCTCCTCCCCTGCTTCTCCGCTTCTCCTAGGCGCTGATGACGACCCGTACCTGCTGTCGTGGCGCGGCATCGATGCCGGGGCGTACTACCAGCAGGACCCGGCAGCCTTTGTGCGCCTGCTCAACTACAGGCACGTGTGGGCGCAAGCTGCCCGCTGGTTGGGATTGTCGACGCCTTGGGAGGAAGCCAGCTGAAGTCCGCGTGCTGTATGAGCTGGGGTTGGTGGCGGCACCCTGATCGTGGCTGTCACTGATGACGACACCGGCATCTCAGCCATTGCTGATTCTAGCCTGCATCTGCCTCCCCCCACCTCCACCCTGCAGCGGCTGCGGCAACACGGTGAACGCCAACCACCCCGCCACGCAGCAGCAGATCCTGGATTCGCTGCGCTGGTGGGTGGAGGAGTACCACGTGGATGGCTTCCGCTTCGACCTGGGTGAGGCGTTTCAGTTGGACAAGAAGCTTACACAGCTGTAGCTTGGTGGGGAGGCAGGACAAGCAGAGGCGCGCCCAGTTGGGCAAAAGTGCTGGTGCGGGCTCGCTGTCAGATGGGGCGTTTTGGGCCCAACAGACCTCACACCAGGCGTGCCCTCGATCACTTCCCCTCCCCTGCCCTGGGCCCCGCCCCTCCATGCAGCCCCCTGCCTGTGCCGCAACGCACAGGGAGAGATCATGTCCAATCCGCCCCTCATCCGAGCCATCACCAAGGACCCGGTGCTGTCAAAGGTGGGTGGGCGGCCGGGGTGGGTAGGTTTGTGATGGGGTGGGTTGCAGGGCTGA